>ML813036.1:15041-26562 GCA_009831015.1 Picea engelmannii | reverse complement strand
ATTCACTCAGTAATCTATCTTTCATATGAGCAAGTACCTTTTGAGTATGATGATGATAAATGCTAATTGATCAAGTTTTTTTTCAAATAAATAAACTCCTAGAGTAAGTGTCTTTTTCTTTCTTAGATTTTAAAAGCCTTAGATTCGTTTTATAGGGACTACCCCCCTTGGCTTCGCTAGGAGTTGGCCTAGACGGAAGAGTTGAGGATCATCCGATCAGGTGACAACACCTTGACTCGAGACTTGCCCCCAAGGACACACCAAGTGGATTGAAGGTTTCTTCCACGATAACCCAGGTGTGTATTAGGACGGCAACACTACCCATCATCTCTATTAAGGTTTTCAAGATTTGTCTCTATTTATATGGCTTCCTTAATCATCTTTTTGAGTAATGATCAATTTTGGCTATGACCTTAGCGTCTTCCACAAAAACACGATGCTTGGTTTTATGTGAATGTGCAACCAATGTTGATGTTTAGACCAACTTGTACATGATATCGGCACTATGCTTCTTCACTCTAACATGAATTTATTGGGGCTTGTTTCGCAACTAATTCCCCACATGAGCAAATGGATCATGTAAACCCCTTTTTGTTGCCAAGGATCGATTGGATCTTTAACAGATTTTAACATCCTCCTCCTAGCATTCAGGAGTTTCAACGTTGTCATGATTTGCTTCTTCTTCAAGATCTTGGCAATTTTGTTTGTTGTCCCCTGGATGTACGAAAAGTAGACTTCCTTAACCTCTTGAATGTTGTTATTGTTATCCTACTACCAACGTGGATGGTTGCATGCTTTATGAAAGACCCCCATCAATTTGTCTATTATTATATCCATTATCTTTAAAAACGTTTCAAAGATCCGCCTTCTCTGACTCTATATGCTCATCATCTGAAATCCTTATAGCCTGAGTAGCTTGTGTATTAATGACACCTATCTTTTGAGCAAGATGATGTTAGGACTCTACATGTAAATATAAATATCACTCAAGATGGGTATTCTTATGATAAACTTGATGAGTTAGGGAACTATCAAGATTTCTAGTGATAAGCACGCCTAGAAAGGGAAGAATACCATTCTCCTCCATCTCCATAGAAAAATGGATACGTTCAAATTGATTATTAAGATGATCCATCAACTTCTTCATGTTCTCTAGACCATGGGGCAAATTGATATTAGTATCATCTACGAATCTCACCCACGATTTTGGTTTTAGAGGGAACATGCTAAGAACCTTATCCTTGAAATGCTCCATAAATAGGTTCCTCGCAATGGGGGAGAGTGGCGACACAATTGGTTTGTTTGTAAATTGCTCCTCAAAAGATAAAGAAGGTCAAACTCAATCACGACTCAACAAGTTTGGCGGTTTCGAGGTGAGTGATTGTTTTTATAACCTCCATCGCTTCATCGGTTGGGAATTTGTAAAAAGAGATACAACATTGAAACTCACTAAGATGTCATTTGGCTGAACCTTCATATTTTTTATCTTGTTCACAAAGAAACTAGAATCCTTGATAAAGTATTCAATTTTCCCTACCAAAGGTTTGAGTATTTTTTCCAAGTACTTGGCCAACTCTTATTTAGTAGAGCCAATGGTGTTTACGATTGATCACAATGGAATGCCTTCTTTAGGAATCTTTTGGAGGCCATAGAATATAGGAACACTAGGAAAATTCAGGTTCATCCTTTCCTTAACATCATCTTCAAGGTTAGAATCTTTGATTGCTTTCTTTACTTCAATACTAATTTTATTAATAGGATTTCTAACCAATTTCCTATAACAACCACTACTAGCAACATAATCATCCATTTTTGCAAAATAATCTAATTTGTTCATGACAACAATGACCCCTCCTGTATCAACATTAAGCATTGTTGCTACGTGAAAATGCATGGTTCATTTCACATTTTCATGGGCCTTTCTTCTCTCACCAACACAGCAGAGCCTCGGAGTTTAGTTACAGGAAGAAACTTGGAAGGTATTGACGGAGACCTTTCCAAAGACACTTCACCATAAGGTTCCACTTGGGTGGAATCAACACCCATTTGGAGGCATGGTTACATGGCTTACGCTATCTTTTGTTGCATCATTGATGAGGAGCCTTATTTCTTGGTTGCACCCAAGACCCCGGACCACATAGATGGAGGATGTGAGCAAGCAAGCAAACCCTAGAAGATGAACACCCTACCTTAAGAAGTGTCCAAGGCATGATTATGACAAGGTAAGGACTAGACATAGCCCCAAAAGGAGTATTCCCTACTTAGAAAGGTGCCATGAGGCACTAAGTTGTACTTGGGCTTAGCCAAAGGCCCACCTAAGGTTAAACACCCTCTTTAAGGAGATGGCTAGGGCATGTTGGAGGTAAGAAGTGTAAATCCTAACCTTGTACAATATCTACTGCAAACAGATATTCAAAAAAGAACAGAAAAGATACACTGGCAAATACAAACATTACACAGAGATTTTTCCCCTGGAAACCCAAACCGGGAAAACCAGCATATCTATATTCATTCATAGTGTTACATTGTTTACAATACAATATACATATAGGAGCCAGCGGCATCCAAAACCCTAACCCAATGCCCTGGATTAGTCCAAAACCCTAATCCCTTAACCGGAAATAGAAAACCATCGGCAAAAAACCATGTGTTGAAAAACCACCTAAATACATGACACGTTTCCCGAAGTAGGTGTCACGTTTCCCGAGGTAGGTGTCGCGTTTCTCGTGCAAAGAATATAACACATACCCAACAAGAAGGTGTGAGAAATAACCCTAATGGAGGAGCTTCCATGTATTTGGAGGCATGTTTCTCCTTTGAAGAGAACTTGTGGGGATAAAAACGCATTATTTAATCCATTTTTACATATTTGGAGGTATATTTCACCTTTTGAGGTATTTGGGTGGTAAAGACAAATTGTTTGAGGCCTTTTCTACATATTTGGAGGCATGTTTCACCTTTGAGGAGGGTTTTGGGGTGAGAACACTTTGTTAAAGGCATTTCTACATATTTGGAGGAAAGTTGCTTGCATGAGGAGATGCCTTGTGGCATTGTTTTTTGTTTATTTTGAAACATACGTGTTATATTTACAAACAATAAGGAAAAATGCAGAAGGGTGTATACAATGGATATCATAACCTCTTCCGTGATGCTACTAAAACTAAGATAAAATTAGAATAAGCCATGCCATCTAAAGATCGGGCATCTTTGATCAACAAAGTGTCCTTATCCAGGAGCTGATGGCGTACCTCATCTCGCCACATAATACAAAAAGCTAATAGTGAGATAGCCTCATGTTCAAAAACAGATTTACACTAGATCTTCCATAGCATGAATAATGTTGAAATCCACAAGCATTGTGATATCCCTGAGAAGGCGGTATAAACAGAGAACCGCAATCTCCAGAATCCAAACAATGCAACACACCAATGAACCATGCCCTAAAGTAAAAATGAATAATGATCCTCTATATATCTCTAGTACCATTAAACTGAATACGGATCCTCTAAATATCTCTAGTAACATTTGGGAAATTGACACTCCCAAGAAATGTTCTTCACAGTCTCCGAGCGATGACAAACAAGACAAAGGCCATCAGAGAGCCCACTCTTGGCCAACCGAGCCTTGGATAGGATCCTGTTAACCCCTAGATTTTCTCACTTGGAAATCCTGAGGGTTAGGATCCAGCATGTTCTATATGGCTGGCGTTCAGACAGTTCCCCAGAGACAGTTTGGTTGTGAGCCAAAGTTTGTTTACATCGAGGTTGGGTACAGAGTGGTTCAGTGGTGATTTCCTTGTACAGAGATGGATGTTTCACAGGTTTTCATGAGAGCAGATGGAGATGGCTATTTTTAGCATTTCTCCTACTTTTGAGGAGACAGAGTTCAGAGGTCCACATGGCAGTTTTGATGGCATATTTAGGATCCTTGCGAGTTCAGGAGTCCAAAAAGCCTCTCCTTGTGAGTTCAAGAGTCCAAAAAGCCTCTTCTGAATTACATGCACGACACTCCATACAGGAGCCCTAGTTCAAAGGCTTGCATGTCGAATTTAAACACATATTTGGATTCCCTGCAGAAATCTAAGTCCGATGAGCCTAATTTCATCGACATACAAGCACTTTCTATTTTTAGCAGTGTGTCATGCAGAGTGACACATGGCAGCTTGGCAGAGTTGACACTTGGCAGTTCCAGGGATATGACATGTGGCAGCCTCTGGGGGTGACACAATGAATGCTATTCCTGTTTTTGCATGGAATTTTTATGCAAGTCCTTAAGAAAAGAAACCAAACTTAACTAAGACAGCAACCAGCCACTGATCGCGTAGTTGCTGGATGAAAAATAATAACGCAAAGAGACATGCGCTGCATTAACTATAACAATACCAGGACAGGAAACTGTGTTAAGAAATTTATTAGCTGAACTGAATAGAAATAAGGGATTGAAATTATAAAGAATATAAGAGAAAAGGATATTAACAGATTTTCCAGGAAATTGGTATCTAAGATTCATCAAGGCGTGGTGCATGTAGCATCTCCAGTCTAACAACTACATATATCCATACTATGCAATACAAAAAACACGCTTTGGATATATGTAAACGGAAATAAGTTGGGCCTTGACAATCAAGATGGAACAAATACTCAAATCAGCACATACAAAGTCACCAAGTCAAATATTGAAAGTTCAATACAATGTTCTTATGGAATACCTGGAAAGATAGAATCAGATAACAAGTTTTAAAAGAATAAAGATTAGGGTTTACCCAATCCAATCCGTTCACCAATTACAAGATCTTCCCATGGGATCTCCCATTCAGCAACATCATCCAATACTGTGTCTAGTCTCGCAGGACGAATGGAAGTTGGATGATTTGGACTTTGTTCATCTTCTGTTCCCCTTGCACATACAAACCTTTCATCATCACGTTGTTGATATCCACGTTTATCATAAATATTCTTGTTGCGGTCCCTCGGCTCCTTTACTATAATGTTATTGTGACAATCTTCCCTGTCGACTATATCTTGTGCAAATAGGTCATTTATTTCCATTTTTTTTTTGTTTTCATTGCATTTATGTGTAAATGCATCTGTCGCAGTAGCCATAGGAAAATCAACTGGGGACTCCCTACATTCACCTGCTGCTACTCCTGTAGCAGTAACCACTGGTGAGGCAGGGAGGCCTTTCATATTAGGAACCAAAGTGTCTGAAGCAGATTGATTGTAAGGATGACAGCTGTTTGGTACATTTGAAGCACCAGCATGGGAAATGTGTCGAGATCGTGAAGCAGATGGTTCTAGAAAAGGGGGCATATTAAAACCCCTAGCCTCGGGTATTCTCCTCGGTCCCATTCCATCATCGCATTCCCCTGAAACATCATTGCATATAAAAGGATTCTTCCGCATGATGGGAAGTGGCGGTCGTCCAAGTCCTGAGTTGAGATTTTCTCGCCGTCTTTGAAACTCATTTCTTTTCCCAGGGAACTTGTTCTGTTTCATAACTTTCTTTTCTCCAACATTTTGGTATGAGTTGGTGTCAGCAAACAAAACCGAAGGAGCAGCTACAAAACCACCATCTAAAACATCTTGAGACTTCTGTTCAGGATTTGAATTCTTTTGAGGTGATATTCTTTCTGCAGGCCGGCAAAAATCCATATCTTGAAAAGACAACAAATCATGGTCTGGTCGTAGAGGAATCTGCTGACCAAAGCTCATGTTATTCATCTCCTCATTTTGAACAGAATCCATACTTGCAAATTCAGCAGGAATAAGAGTCCCTGGGGCTCCCATTAGATCAATTATAAATTCCCTGATATGGATCAAGCTTTAAATTAGACTCTCAAAAGAGATTCTTTCCTATGGCAAGCACAAAGACCACAGAATGAAATTTAAACTATTTATGCAAATTTGAAAGATTGCCTAAAACTCAATAGAACCATAACACATTAAGAATTAGGAGTTGAACCTGTTAGTGTACATCAGAAGAGCCTACCCCGGAAACGAAAAATATTCCATCAGAAAATACTTTGACTGGAACATTAATTGCCAAAAGTAGCAATACAGACCAGCAATAAAAAAGAATACCTTTCAAAATCTAGCTTAATTATGTTTACTGCTCCTCCATCGATTCCAGTGTAGTGGCTCCCCTTCACTAGTCTGCAAGGTATACCAACCTGGTCTGCTAACACCTGTAGTTCAAGGCAAACACAGACAGATTAGGACTTATAAAATACAAAGCTATCAAAAAGTAGCTCACAATAACAGAAGACAATTTAGGATGAAAATGCCTAGGCTTAAATCTTCCATTCAACTTGGAGAGTAATTGCTAATCTCTGTGTGTTGCTGCTGAAACAGGTACGATTGTTACTGATAAATAAGACAAGTTAATTTTATTAATGTCCACAAGTGACCAAAAGAGTAGTTCAACAGGACTAGGAAGTACGAACAGTTGTAACCAGCTGTAGGAGTGCGAAAGGCTACTCCGGAATGCTAGAAATTAAAATGAAAGTGAATAGTAATACAACCAAGAAAAGAAAGCCATTATATATCAATAGAAAGAAAGGACAAAGAAGAGAGTGGGGCAAATTAAGTATATTCTGCTGCATCAACAATGGAGAAGGCACCAATGATGTCTTCTAGGGAGTGCCTAGGGCTGAGAGAACCTAGCTGGGTGACCCTGGGATGAGCTTGGAGACAACCAGATCATAGATGAAACTCCACTAATATTCAAGGCCAATGGAAACAATCTAGTGATATGAGTCTGTGTTTCCAAGGTAGACTTTCAAGCAGATATGCATTGGGAGCACATACTCCTCAGTTCCCTCATGGGGATGGACAGCAAAGCCCCCAGACACGAGGCTGTGCATAGTCACACTGATCCGGTATCTTCTGTGCCCAACTCCCAATGGTCTGCTAGGCACTTAGCAACTCCAAGCACTTGAATGGGCTAAAAGGAGGAGGTAATCAATCTGATGGGAAAGGGAATATATGCCAGCTGAAGACCACCTTTCTCCTTGCTTTCAACTTCAATCTGTACCAGACTCCAGTTTAAAATAGGGTAAACTGTAGACTCTCAAACATTTCTATAATTGACAGCATGCATTACCAATCAATACTTAGTTATCTTCAGTTGTTTTTAAAATGGGTTGCACTGTAAACTGCCAAATCAGCATGACAAGATAATAGCTATAGTTTGATCTTTTACTATTGCAGCTAGTTCAATCAGTAGAACTATCCGAATTTACCTAGGAAACAGGACAAGTTGGGGTAGGCCCGTGTTTCTTATCAGCAAGTCAGACATGTTGACATGTTGCCCTAGTATGTCAGACATGCATTTAGCACGTCTCCTGTTTCAGAACTTGTGCCAAACAGGTGTTCAACACCATGCCCTAGCATGTCCCGACGTGTCACACTCAAGACACCAAAAAAATTCAAAGAGCATGTACAAATGTGTTTCGACGTGTCAATAAATGTTTCCAAATGTGTAATTGATGTAGTTCTATTTTCTGAATGTTCAAAACATTTATATCTTTCTGTCTATAATTTATCTCTAATTTTGTTTTTTTATTAAAACACACACACATATATATCTGTGTATCCCGGTCGCATTTCGGGGGGTCTACGTGTCCCATGTCAGACAACCGTATCCAGATGTCTACATGTCATGTGACTTTGGAATTTACACATCCAACAAATGTATACTACCAGGACTCCAACATTTGCAACTTTCACATGTCCAGTACATCACGTAGAAAGCATAGCAAATCATATGGCTATTGCACTACAACCGCATTTCCAAAATTCTAGATGAAGCTATCTGAAGAAAAAATCAATGGCTGTCCATAGTAACTAATGTGAGCAAGGTGAAAAGTCAAGATCAGTATTCTAAGTTATTTTCAGTATGTTCAACCTGAGAACCTGCTGAGAGAATGTGAGAAGATTTAGGAGAGAATTTTTTATTGATTTCTTTGAATGTTTTCACAGACAAGATGTTCTATATTTATGGACTACTTCTTAGGTAACTATCTAATCAGTTTATTGATGAGGAGGTCTGACAATAATAAGAAAATATTAAGATGGCATTGCATGTGATTTTATATTACAGTAATATGTTTCATCATTTCCTCCCTTAGAAGGAATTTGTCCCCAATTTCCCTTCTAGATGGAAAAGAAACTGTTCAAGTGCCGCCTGAGAGGCACATTTAGATTGTGAAAATGAAGTCCCTTTTCTGCAAAATAGATACACAGTAGTCTACTTCCCGATGTTCAAGTTCTAACATCCAAAAGTGTATCAACATGGAAAGGCTGCTGAAAACCATGGATTGTGTCCATTAGATGGATAAAAGGCACTTCTTCCTCAAGATGTGGTGGTTCATACAATCTGAGACTGCTAACATCCATAATATCATGGTGTTGGGTTAATGATTCATTTGCTATTGTCCTTGGTTAAAATCTTCATATGACATACTGACTCAGTTGCTCCCACATTCCATTCATCCAAGCACGAGGTGACCTTCATTTCCAGGTATGCTTTTTTGTTGGTTGGAGAATTTATTCCATAGTTGAAAGGTGACAAAAAAGAGCAGTGTAATCCATTAGCAATTTACAAGAGGGACGGATTCAAGCTTTTGCAAAAAGTTCTGTGTACAAGTTAAGTTGTTCATGTTTTCAGAGCTGATATATTTCACATTTAAAAAAGTGGTCTCACGTATTCTTCACGAGTTAAAGCACATTTTCTTATTGCCATAGGGAGTTATGGAGTATACATTGTGAACTTTGTTTTGCAAGACCGATTGAAGTTTATGCAGAAGGGTGTCTAAGCTCATGCAGAAATATACATTGTGAATTAGCTATTGGGATTTTTTTTGAAACTACATCTTATATTTAGAGAAAAATATTTACGAACGGCGAAACAAAAGGTGGAAAGGTATATACAATGGAATTTGTATCCTCTTCCATAGAGCTACTAATGCTGAAATAAAGTCTAAATAAGCTACGGAATCTAAAGCTTGAGCATCTTTTATCAACAAGGCACCCTGCCAACTATTACTGAAATCCGAATCGAGCACATAAAGAAACCAAGATAACTCGAAAGAGTTCTCTGTATTGTATATTAATGAGAAAGCAAAGATTTCTTATATAGGATTACAAGCAAGTCAAGCCAATCCACTTTATGAATGCGGGATAGTCCGAGAAACACACTAAAGTGAAATAAGACATAAAAGCATCAAATAATCTAAAGTTGAGTTGACTTTATTAATGCCTAAGTCTAATATCTAATTGACCATTATAAGCTAATATTTACTTTAACACCCTCCGTTAATGGTCAATCTACTAACTACACCAAGCTTATCCAGGAATTTTACATAATTTTTGGACCCAAAGACTTGGTGAGAATGTCTGCAGTTTGGTCCTCTGTGGGACAGTACTGCAACTCGATAGATCCATCCTCTACAAGCTGTCTGATGAAGTGATACTGTACCTCGACATGTTTGGTACGCTCGAGGAAGACTGGATTCTTGGCAAGTTTGATCACCCCTGGATTGTCACATAACAGAGGTGTTGGCTCTGTTTGCTGCATCTGCATATCTGAAAGCATCCTCCCGAGCCAAACTACCTCACCGGTTCCTTTCACTGCTCCTTAATATTCTGCTTCTGTCGATGAAAGGGCTACTGCATGCTGCCTCTTGCTGGCCCATGTGACTGCACCCGTGCCAAGGCTGAAACATATCGAGAAATGGATTTTATATCATAGAGAAGGTTATCATGCTTGCTATTTTTGGTCAAGTCCAAAAAGAAGTTAATTCGCCTTGTCATTCTTGATTGGCAGACATGCCAAGTTACCATGTTGTTTTTTCAAGTGAAGCTTAAAGCTCAGCTTTATCCAATTCTTAGCATGTGAATAAAGCATAAAACTAATACGACTTGTGCTATATTTGTGAATACTTGCATGCAAAATGCCCTAAAAGACCTAAATCAACCCCCCTTGTTGGAAGTAAATATTCTTGCCAATAATGCAAAAGAATTAAAGCCTAGTCAAGGCTTTATCCATCCATGCATACTAGTCTTAAAGGCCTAGTTTGACCTTCTCTTATGATTGACATTCTTGCCAATAATACCAAGCAAAAGGGAGCCTGAATAAAGCTGCCTTTGGAGATCCTAAGCCTGAACTTGGTCATGCTATTTCTATCCATCTTGAAATGCTCAATTCCACCTCATCTATTGTTGGCTGATCCCTTTGCTAAATGTGTCAATTGAGAAAAGCATAAACGGGGGTTGCTGTTGACAAAATTGAAAAACAGGAAGGTCTGCTTTGACCTCGTCTTTGGGCATGAAGATATTATCAGAACGTTCTCATTGGCCAGGATTTGCATAAGAGTTGTGGGATATTGTTGTTTTATTCAGCAAGAAGAGTGTTTGCATGTCAGACTTCTGCAAGTTACCAAGTAGAAACAGCAACATATTACCTGTTGCAAATTCTGGAAATACAGCTAGAATTAGCAGCCTTCCACCCAATGTCTGTGCTGGAAGGGTATAGGCTTGACAGATTTGTCATTGGAAGAAAGAAATCACAGAGGTTAGGTAATATTATCTTATACCAGATCGCCACCTGTAAGCAGAAGCAGCCAAAGGACAGAAGATTAGTTCAGCAAGGGAGATGGAAAGTCGTTATTTACCCTTGCATGTGAGATAGAATTGGAGCCTTGATTCACCCTGCTGTTTTCCTCTAACCAAAAGCCTAATTCGCTGTCCTGTCCTTACCTGGCTTCTTTCCTAATCCTGCTAAAGCAAAAAGCCTTGATTGAGGTTGCTGTTGCTAATATGAAGAAGTGTAAACTTTAGCTCAATTTTCTTGGTATAGTTGGCAGCCATGCAAAACTTACCATGCTGTCATTTGCCTACATAAAAGTTCTAATCGACCTCACTGTTCAGGCAAGGAAGGCCACCATGTCAGCAATCAGTGAATTACAGAGTCTGACAGCAGAAAAAGCAGTACGATTCCGGAAATAAGGCTAAAACAGATCAGCATATAGTCTACTTTTTGGACGATCGCTGTAGCAGCATATATTCTATGCACCTGGGGTGGTTATCGCAGCTAATTCATTGCTGGAAAAAGGTTACAATCAGCAAAGGTTTCAAGTTTATTTGGTGGAGAATGTAGCAGATACAGGATTGCTTAAAATAACAGCAGCTTCTGCCATGGAAAAACTTGCCCAAACAGCAAGTCAACTCAAAGTTTTGCACGCATGCTAGGGCATACTAGTTGAGGAGATTTTTGGGATTCTATATATAGTATATACAGAGGGAGGACACATTGAGAGGGTTAGACAGTATTCTCTTCAGAGCAGTTGTAACAGCAGAAGACTTTTCCTTCTTCTACCTTCCAAACCTTCACACCACTACCACCACTGCATGCAATGAGACCTGTTATCGCGCAGTTTGTATTTTAGGTCACATGCTACAGGATAGTGGACAAACTGGCGTAACAGGAACCTTCCCCACCCACTGTCACCTCGATGGGGGGG
>ML813036.1:0-12148 GCA_009831015.1 Picea engelmannii | reverse complement strand
CCTGTGGGCCTCGAGACATGATCTCCTAGTTATCCCTAGAAAACGGGGATAACAAGACCTATGGAAGCCTGTCACATGTCATTCACTATTATATAATCAATCTCTTGGGTAACATTTGATTTGGTCCAATTATGCTTTATCTTTATCTCCTTGAATCTATTGGTTACATATTGGTTTAATAGTATTGCAATGTTTTGGCTAGTTAGAGTGCACTTACTTTGATTTATCCTCATCTATTTCCATTTATTCGTTGTTATAACTTATAACTGTCTTAATGATCTAATCTCAACCACCCTCAAGTTTACTTAAGATTTATCCTTGCTCTTGACTGTTTACAGACAGCTTGAGAGTGAGAATTTTGAGTGCTAATCACCTTGGCTATTTTGCAGATTTATTGGTTTGATGGTAGCATACACCCCCCCTGAGACTGGAAAAGCACCAGTCCGAACAGAGAGGCATCCAACTGTGATAGTGTTGGCTTGCCTATAGTTGTTAGGTGAATCTGCCTGTGAGGATTTGCGTGATAACAAGTCCCTAGAGCTAAGCTAAAATTGAATCAAATGAAAAGAAAAAAGCTAAAGATAAAGGCCTAGCTCAAGATTCTTCTTCTAGCTCTCATGAGTTCAAAACTGAAATCAATGAGATTATATTATTAAAATGCTTCAGACTTTGGCAAATGACATGACTAAGATGAAACAAAATCAAATTGCATAGCCTGTGCAGAATCAGGCACAGAGGCCTCAGAATTTACCAGTTAGAAATCCAGCACTCTTAAGGAGACCTTTTAATCAACAGTAGCCTAACAGAGAGAGAAGACCAGAATATCCAACAGTTCCACTCATGTGAGGAATAATGCCAATGTTGTTATAGTTGGAATGGTCTCAGTGTGAAAAGTGGCAGCTAGTTGGAGGGCTTCTATTGCTATGAGGTTCTAAAGTTGACTTAGGCCAAACCCTAAATCCGATTCCCAAAACCTTAAATCGCCTTGCTAGGTTGAGTTACCATTATTCCTAAGTTTGACTTTCCTAAGACTCAAATTGCCTTACGATAAATTGTCAAATCTAAAACCATAGGTCGAATTTCCAGAGAAAGTTGTCATGCTAACAGCCAGCTATTTTTAGTCAAGTCCAAAAGCTAGATTGGCAAACATGCCAAGTTACCATGTTGTTTGGTCAGTAACACTTAAATCTCAACTGTATCCAATTATTAGCATGTTCATAAAGCCTAGTTCCACCTCCTTTTATATGTGAATATTCTTCCCATACATGCAAAAGCTTTAAGGCCTGATTTGACTATCTTGCATGCTAGCCGCTGTTAAATTTGTAGCTTGGAAGGTGTCTCAGCATTGGCCTAAGTGTCGAGGCATGCTCAAGACATTTAATTAATACCCAAATCAACATTTTTATTTTATCCTAAGTTTTGGCTTAGGAAAAGCATAAAAATTATTCATTTAATTTTTATTGGCTTATTACTCATATTTCCTAAGTTTCTCACTTAGGAAACAAATATTTCACTTAAGTGAATTTTCTAGAATCTTCTAGAAAGTTCCTAAGAGGGAAATAGAGTGAATGGAAAAAGATAAAGAGCTTATGAGAGGGGTGAAGGACACACATTGAGATGAGAAGCTGAAGAGAGCGATTTGGCTGAGGAAGAGGTCGATTTAGCAAGAGGGCAAGTTGGCTGAGTAAGCAGCAACAAGAGGCCATACCAGCAACTGAGAGAAGACAGGGCCAATTCAGTCAGGCCGTACAGCAGCAAGAAGGGCCCGATTTCTCTAGGCCGTACAGCAGCTGGAAGAGGCCGTATTTGTTGGGGCGTACAGCAGCTGGGAGAGGCCGATTTTTTGGGTCGTACAGTAGCCAAGAATGTGAAGGAAAGAAGAATTATTATTGATGGGGTGAAGGACCATATCATTCCTCACCTGTCAGGAGAGAAGACAGCCAAGGAGATGTGGGAATATCTGACCAAGCTGTACCAATCAGATAACCAGAGCAAAAAAATTATGCTCAGAGAGAAACTTAGGAGCACCAAGATGGCCAGGGGAGATTTTGTTGCATCCTACCTCACCAAGTTCACTCAAATCAGAGATGAGTTGGCAACAGTAGGGGAAGTCGTGCATGAGACAAAGTTGGTGAGAATAGCCTTAAATGACTTCACCAAGCTATGCGACATGTTTGTCCAAGGAGTAGTGGCATGGGAGAAACTCCCCAACTGGGAGAGGCCATGGGACAACTTCACTCAGGAGGAGTTGCGAGTTGGTACCTCATAGGCCAGCCAGCCGAAAGTTGAGGATGAGGAGAATCTGGCCCTAGCAGGCAAGGGAAAAAACAAAGCCGAGAAGGGCTCAAGTTGGGATCAGACCTCAAAGGGTGAGAAATGAAAGGATCTCAACAAAGTTAAATGCGTTGTTTGTCACAAACCAGGACACTTTGCCAGCCAGTGCCCAAACAAGAAGGGCAACAATAAGTCACAGATGGAAGCTTCGGCTTCAACAAAAGCTGATGATTTTGCAGCCAGATTTGAGGATGAGTTTCGCTCATTGCAAGTCTTTCCAGTTCAGCCAGCAGTGGAGTCTAGTACATTGATAGTGGTGCCTGTAGTCACATGACTGGAGTGCATGATTACTTCTCCAGCCTAAAGGAGGAGGAGTTGGACCTCTATATTGAGATGGGCAATAATGCCAAGTGTCGGGCAGCAAGCCATGGGACAATCACACTTCAA
The DNA here is from genome assembly GCA_009831015.1 of Picea engelmannii. Classification (NCBI taxonomy): domain Eukaryota; kingdom Viridiplantae; phylum Streptophyta; class Pinopsida; order Pinales; family Pinaceae; genus Picea; species Picea engelmannii. The sequence continues at coordinate 9,427 of ML813036.1, read as the reverse complement.
AGGGAGTCCGGGAAGCCATTGATGGTGAAGGACGAGTTGTATGTTTCGGGGATGACGAAGAACCTTATTTTTGTTTCGGCCTTGGAGGACAGGGGCTATGTGGTCTCATTCCAGGATGGGAGAGTGTACATTCGTCCCAAGGACTCCAAGACAGCCAAAGTGATTGGATTCAGGAGAGAGAAGTTGTGTAGGCTTCAGTTTGAGCCAGCTTAAGCATTGGTGAACAGCACTTGTGACATGGCAGAGTTGTGGCATAGGAGGATGGTGCATTTGCATCATGGAGCACTTAAAGTGCTCAAGGAGATAGTGACAGGCCTTCCAGACTTCAGCACAAAGCATCATGAGGTATGCAAGGGATGTGGTATGGGGAAGTATACCAAGACAGCTTTCCCAAACAGTGACAGCAAGACAGGAGGCATTCTTAATTTGATACACTCAGATGTATGTGGGCCCATGTCAACAGTATCTTTGAGTGGGTACAAGTATTATGTCACCTTCATCTATGATCATTCCAGGAAAACCTGGATCTATTTCATGAAGATCAAGGACGAGGTCTTCATTCGGTTCCAAGAGTTCAAAGCTATCATGGAGAACTAGACGAGCTAAAAGATCAAGACATTGAGATCTGACAATGGATACGAGTAAACCTCGAAGGCCTTCAAGGATTTATGTGCAGGTGCTAGGATAAAGAGGGAGTTGACTGTTCCATACAACCCTCAGCAGAACTGGGTGGCGGAAAGTAAGAGCATGGCCATAGTTGGGGCTGCAAAGGCAATGTTGTATGATCAAGATCTGCCTAAGTTCTTATGGGCAGAGGCTTGCAACACTGCAGTCTACATACAGAACAGGAATCCTCATAGGGTGTTGGGGAGAAAGACTCCAAAGGAGGTATTTACAGGGAAGAAACCAGATATTGGACACTTCGAGATATTTGGATGCCTAGTCTACTGTCACATCCCCTCAGAGAAGAGGACGAAGCGCAAGACCACTACTGAGAAGGGGATCTTCGTTGGATACAGTGAGACTTCTAAGGCATACCGAGTCTACATCTTAGCTTTGAGGAAGACAGTGGTCAGGAGGGATGTGAAGTTTGGAGATAGAGCCCTTAAGAAGGCTCGTGATATTGTTCCAGCAGCAGCAGGGGATCAGGAGCTTGAGACACAAAAGAAAGAGGAGACACAAGGTACAGATACAAATGCTTAGACTTCAAAGCAAGATGAGGAGTAGGAGGCTCCACTAGTACAGGATACTCCATCATCCAAGAGGAGGAAGACCAGATGGGTCGAGCAGACTTTGAGAGAGGCTCAAGAGTATGTGGGTGCTCCTAGGATTTCTATCAAGGAGAGTACAGCACCACATAGATTTTCCAGTTACATGGCTCTGATGAGCGAGTTGTTAGAGGCCGAGCCTCCCAGCTTTCAGGAGGCATCACAGCAGCAGGTGTGGAGAGATACCATGGTGGAAGAGTATGCTTCTATCATGAAGAATGATGTATGGGAGGTTGTGCCCTGGCCAAAGAAAATCAATGATAGGCTCAAAATGGATCTACAAGATCAAGCACGTTGTGTATGGCAGTGTGGAGAAGTTCAAAGCTTGGTTTGTGGCTAAGGGGTTCTCTTAGAAGGAGGGAGTTGATTACAATGAGACTTTTTCCCCAGTAGCCAGGTACACTTCAATCAGGGTCGTGATCTCTATTGCAGCTGAGATGGGGTGGAAGATCCATCAGATGGACGTGAAGACGACCTTCCTTAATGGCATCATTGAGGAGGAGGTGTATATTGAGCAGCCAAAGGGTTTTGAGGTGCAGGGGAGGGATTCCCACGTATGCAGGTTGAAGAGAGCCTTGTATAGGCTCAAGCAGGCTCCCAGAGTGTGGAATTCGAGGATAGGCAGCTACTTGCAGGGGATGGCCTTCACCAAGAGTGAGGTAGAGTCAAACCTCTACTACATCATTGTTGGAGGTGAGCCACTCATTCTTGTATTGTATGTGGACAACCTGTTTCTCACAATTTCAAAGAGGCTCATAGCAAAATGCAAGAGGGACCTTGCTTCGAAGTACAAGATGAAGGATTTGGTATTCATGCACTACTTTCTGGGGTTAGAGGTGTGCCAACGAGATGGTCAGACTTTCCTTGGATAGGGGAAGTATGCAGTGGAGATTCTGAAGCAATTTGGGATGCAGAACTACAGGCCTATGTCTACGCCCATGGTGACCAATTGGAAGAAGATTGATGCTTCCAGATCAGAGGCAGTGGACCCTACTTTATACAAGCAGTTGATTGGCTCTCTCATGTATCTGGTCAACACTAGACCAAATATATGTTTTGCAGTTAACACACTCTGTTAATTCATCGTTGAGCCGAGGAGAGTACACTGGGTGGCAACAAAGCATGTCCTTAGATATCTATGTGGCACAGTTGAGTATGGGTTGAGTTACATCCAGGGAGATGGAGTGAAGTTGATGGGCTTTACAGATGCAGACTAGGCAGGCATCACGGTTGACAGGAAAAGCACTTCAGGGTGTTGTTTCAACTTGGGATCAAGAGTTGTTTCTTGGTTTAGCAAGAAACAGAAATCAGTTGCATTGAGCTCTACTGAGGCATAGTACATGGCAGCTAGCTTAGCAGCATGTGAGGCCATTTGGCTTCGAAAGCTACTCATGGAATTATTTGGCTAGGAATTAGAGACTACTGTCATACACTGTGACAATCAGAGCTGCATCAAGCTCTCTGAAAATCCAATGTTCCATGATGATCCAAACACATTGAGATCAGATTTCATTTCATCAGGGACTGTGTGCAAAAAGGGATAGTGAAGCTACAATATGTGCATACAGGTGAACAAGTTGCAGACATTCTCATGAAGGCCTTGATGAAAGGCAAGTTTGTCTTCTTCAAGGACAAGTTGGGGGTGGTGTAGAACACCTTCCTCGCTAAGAGGGAGTTTTAAATTTGTAGCTTGGAATGTGTCTCAGCATAGGCCTAAGTGTCCAGGCATGTTGAAGACATTTAATTAATACCCAAATCAGCATTTTTATTTTATCCCAAGTTTTGACTTAGGAAAAGCATAAAAATTATTCTTTTTTTTTATTGGCTTATTACTCAAATTTCCTAAGTTTCTCACTTAGGAAATAAATATTTCACTTAAGTGAATTTTCTGGAGTCTTCTAGAAAGTTCCTAAGAGGGAAATAGAGTGATGAAAGGGGTGAAGGTCACACATTGAGTTGAGAAGCTGAAGAGGACGATTTGGCTGAGAAAGAGGTCAACTTAGCAAGAGGGTGAGTTGGCTGAGTGAGCAGCAGCAAGAGGCCGTACCAGCAACTAAGAGAAGGCCTTACAGAAGCAAGAAGAGGGCCGATTTAGCCAGGCCATACAGCAGCAAGAAGGGCCCAATTTCTCTGGGTCGTACAGCAGCTGGGAGAGGCCGATTTTCTGGGCTGTACAGCAGCCAAGACAAACTGAGTTTTTGCTGGGCCGTACAGCCAAAGAGAGGGTAAAATATGCTGTAAGATTCTGTGTATTTTCTGCTGCTGTAATTTCCTCTGAAGCCGTAATAAAATCCCCTCTTAGCTGGTTTTCCCCGCACTGGGGTTTCCAGGATAAAATTTCTGTTGTGTATTTTTATGTGCTTGGTTTCATGTTCATTTTCTACTGTGCAAATTGGTTAAGAACTCAGCTGTAATTTTTCTGCATAGTTTACAGAGTTTTATATCAGCATTGATTTAAAATCTGGGTAGCTAAATTATTGGCATTAAAATTCTGTTGCTGGGTTTAAAGTTTAACAGTCACTTTGTTATTATAGTTGGTAAGAACACTATTTATGCTTGGCAAAAGGCCATGGAATAAAGCTGCCATTTTTTACCCTAACATAAGTTGATAAACAAGACTAGGGCAAGTGAAGTCCTAATTTTGAATCTGATCATGCTAATCCTGTCCAGATTGAAAGTCAGCTTGACATCTCTTATGTTGGCAAGCCTTTAATGACCCTTGGACCTTTATTTCTCCAAGGGAAAATTCGCTGGAAAAGAGTTATGATAATTGATGTGAATGGGAATGATTTATCATGGTTAAGACAGTGCATGAGTAGACGTGGAGTGGAAACAAAGGTTAGTTACCAGCATTTGCACATAAACAGCAGCTACAGGAGGGACTTTAGCAAGCTGTCTGTAGATTTTCTAAGGTCCTATGAGGCTGCCATCTAAGGTCTGTCCTTGACCTTAGTATGGCTCTAAGTTTAAACTGTGTGGCCGTCTTCTCTTGCTGTTTTAGGACAGCAAACAGTCACCAAACTTTCTGCTCAATATTTAATGGTTAAGTGCTCTTTTAAGGTTCCCTTGCAAGTGTTTTCTTTACTCAATGTTAGCACATGCATAATACATTAAAACACATAACACTACCTCTAGATCTTTGAACTTTAAAATGTTGATCTACACTTCTAAGAATGCATAAATTTGACACATGTATTTTTGGTCAACATGACCCTGGATAAAACCCCTGTTGACCGCCTATTCAGCCAGGGATCAACTCATGTGCCATGAAGTTTGCATCATCAGATGCACATATATGTTCCAGACAGTATTGGTTCTACTTGGGCATTTGATGCCCCAGCACAATTTTTGTAAACGAAATTTCCACGAAATTTCCGCACCCCTGCGTGGGTTAATAATGTAACAAGTCAGCATGAGTCATAGTTAGGTCAGGTACCTTGGGATGTTTTCATTAAGGGAGTTCCTTTCACCGAGGGTTTTTTATCCTCAGGTTGTTAGCCGGGCTCGCGGGCCTGGTTGACTTCCCTTGAGTTTTTCCCTCCACACATGCAATAATTTCCTCCAAAGTGGTGAACGGCGTCTTAATGGTCTCGTCCTTTGGCAACCTTTGTTTAGGATTGATGTAAATGACCATGCTAGACAGTGTAGAAAGTTTCGCGGAATTTCGTCGAGTCTAGATAGGTTTTTGTTTAATTAATTAAGTCTTTAATGATTTAATTAATTAATTAATTTTTGAGCTAAATGATGTAAAAACTCGGTCTTGGGGATTTTGATAGGGGTATTTGTGCTCAAAAGAAATGGAACGGCACCCCCTACACCCATACACCAAGTTTCAGCTCAGTCGGACAAGTTTTACTATGTCTTAGTCCGCTCAGAGTCAGAGTCAGTCAAAAACAACAATTTTAATTGCTAAGGTGACATTAGTCATATGTCGAAATTATTGTATTTTTTGAGTTAGTGAGCTAGTGGTAAGGTGGCAATGAGCAAGTTAGACCCCCCTAACCTACCCAAACCCATCCTAAGCACTTGAAACCTTAATCTACCCATTTAACTTACCTTTTCACCCTTTTTTCCCTTGCCCTAAGGGGAAAAACGACCTCCCCTTACCCAAAACCCTAATTCTTTGACTTAAACCTTAATCTTTTCACTTTAAACTTTGTGTGGGACCCTCTCATGAGAGGTGCGCACCTCCTAAAGCTCCACGTCACCTTTGGGTAGACCCCACGTCCCTCTCCCTTGCATATGTGGCGCCCCTTTCATAGAGCTTGCGCCCTCCCTTCATAGCTCACGCCCCCTCTCATACGTTGGCTTTTGTTTGAGCTTACACTTGTCACGTGGGGCCCTCTCATGAGAGGTGCGCCCCCCTTAGCCACTCACCTCACTCCCTCTTGTCCCCACGCCTTGCCAACTCATCAATCCTAAGCTAAAACCCTAGATAGGGCGCCCCTCTTCTAGAGATTCTCAATCTCTCTCTAGATCTAACACATGGCTTCCATCAAAGGCCCCTCTCTTTGCCTCTAGAGCTATAAGAGAGACCCCTCCTCACTCATTTTCCTCACCATTCTTTGAGCTACTGTTATGCTGCTGAAATTTCATTCCACTCTCTCTTGCTCTTGCCACCAAGCCACCCACCCATTTGCTCTTGAGAGTTTTCTCACACATTTTGGAATAATAGAGAAAAGCTTTGGAGGATTATGAGGAGATCTTTGATTACTCTGGATTTCTTCTACATATGAGGTGATACTGTGTCTTAGTTTTTTTTATGTGATCATTGGTAGTAGATCTTGAGTTGAATTATTTTGCTTGGGTAGGATAGCTTTGATTATTCTGGTTATTCTATGTGTAGGTTGGATAGCTTAGGGTTTGCAATTATTTCGCTCTAAGTTAGTCTAAATATCACTATCTATTCCATGTTTCACATGTTCTTCTAAGTTTTGCAGGTTATCTCAAGAGGATCATTGGGATAGTATTCGAAGAGGAGTCTACCCTTGCCCCCCTCTCTCAAACTTCTAGCTATTCTTATTGTCCATTTATTTCTGCATTCATTTCAGCTTTATTTCAGCCTACTAACACTCTTATAGATAGGTCATAATATCACATTTTCCTTGCAGATTTTTGTGTGAAAATTTTCTGTGTTAAAGCAGAAAATTTTCTCTAACGTTTGTTGTGTTTTTCAGCATTTCCAGCAAGCTTTTGCTTGCTGGTTTTTGCATAAACTTACCAGCAACAAGGGGAAACGCTGCCCAAATTCGTCCACAAGCTTCAGCCAAAACATATCTCATTGGGGTAACGAATTTCCAACGTTTTCCTAGTATATTTCTGTATATTTTTGTACATTTCATTGCTATTTCATTCATATTTCTGATATTTGTAAAGCTATTTTATTGCCGACACCTTGGGAGTGTGCTTGGCCTAGCCAACCCCCCAAAATCGTCTTGGCCTGTTTTATTATTCATTTCTAAGTTATTCAATAAATCCTTTTTTATTTTTTTGGTTAATATTGTTAAGATAGTTTCTGCCTGAGCAGTCGACCAGGAGCCTATCTGACATTCTCTCTCTCCGGATCTCCGGAGCTACGAGAACGAAGATTGAATGCCCTGCTTTTCTGTGCAGTCATATCTTAAGGATATTAATCTAATGTGCCGGCACCTTGGGGGAGTCATCCCCAAAATCGCCTCGGCCTAAAGGAAATTAAGTTTTGATTCAGTTTTGTCTTTCTTACTTGCCGGCACCTTGGGGGAGTCATCCCCAAAATCGCCTTGGCTTTAAGGGAAATCAACATTTGATGGTTTACTTGCTTAGTATTTGGAACATCTTCTATTGATCATCATTTGCAAGTTATTTTAGCTTTAGAAATCTCATTTTAAAGCTCACGTCCTATTCATGGTTGAAGCAATTTCCTCTTTAGCACTCACGTCCTAGTTTGGTTTTAGCACTTTCATCTTCTGAGCTCACGTCCTTGGCATGGTTTAAGCACTTATTTCCTTTAATGCTCACGTCCTAAGTTTATTTCAAGCTATTGTTGCACATGTTACATCTTAAGCTCACGGCCTAGTTTAATTTTTTGACACTTACCTTGTTGATGCTCACGTCCCACTGCTCATTGTTGCATATCTTTTGCTTATGGTGAAATGCTGCACACGTTAAATATCTTTTTGCTCACGTCTTAAGCTTCTTTTTAAGCCACGTTTTGCACACACATATATCTCATGTTGGTTGGTTGATGTTTCACATTGCAAGCACTTATGTTTGATCCATCTCATTTTATGATCTAAAACACTCGCTTACCCACGGTTTACATATTGCAAATGCTCACGTCTTATCTTTAGATCTCATTTTACAAGTGGATATACGTTTATGATGATGGATATGATACGTGGATGGTGAATGTTGTTGAGCTCACGGTTTCTTTCATGTTTTAAGCACTCACGTCCTACCTCCTTTTGCAAGCACATGTTATAATTTTGAATGAATGAAGTGTTGATGTGGTATCTCTTTGAAGCTCACGGCCTAGTTAGTAATTTGCATGTTAAACACTTATTGGAGCAGCCACGCCCTAACTTCATTGCAAGCAACTCTTACATTATTTATCTCATGCTTATGGTTTTATGTTTCATATGTTAAGTATCCATGTGCTCAATTTAATTTACTTGATGGTCTAAGGCATATACACTCACGTCTACATTCTGCAAGTGCTCACGCTCCATTTTTCATTTCAGTTTTACTTGCAGTTACATGTGAATGGTTCATGGTTTATGCTTCAATATCTTGCCACGTGCCTTTCATATGATGATGAGTTGATGGTATATTAATGTGCTAATTTTCCTTTACATTTCGACATGTTAATGGTGGTTTGATTACACTCAGCAAGCACTCGATTTACATACATTTTGCTCACGGCCATACGCTAAAAACTCAATTTTTAAGGTCCTAAAACTCATCTAAAAGCAACCCAACACACCTAAAAACCCACCCACGGGTCCTAATAACTTTTAGTAACATTTTAGGGGCCTCATTCATCTGCCTCCACCATCTAAAACGGGTTTGGGGGACAGTCCAGGCAGTAGTGGCGGGGGACCGTCCAGTGGTTTCGTTGGGGAGATCCCGGGACTGGACTACCTCTTACTGTGCGGGCTGACCTTGGAAGCTAGGGTAGGGACTCGTAGCCCTACTATCTTGAGCACCGGGCAGTCATTTGGCCAAGGGAGGAGGAAGTCTTAAGCACACACACCTAGTTAGGGGGTGGGAATTAAAATCTTTAAGAAATTACACTTAGTTGCATAGACCACTTGTGTATGTTTGGGGGGATTTAGATGTATGCATAGGCAAACATAACTTGTGGATTATTTCATTGCTTTATCTATCTGTTGCAGCTATATGTTTCTATCTCTTATGTTTACATGAGCAATCGATTTACTTACTGAATATCCTGTTTATTTGCTTATTGTGGTGTGGATCAAGGAAGTTTTGAGTATCCCACTTGGGGAGGCAATTCTTCCTTCGATCCTTAAGTGCTTTTGTGATTGGTTGCCAATGAAGGCAGTCCAAATGGAGTAAGTGCCATTTGGGGCATGCTTGGCTTATGTGTGTAAATTGTTTATATCGTGTACATCTTGTTACATTGGTGTATCTTTGTATCTAATTGGTATATCTTGTATCTTGTACATTTCTGTATTTCATATCTATGGTGTAATCTTGTAATACTTAGAATTCTTTTGGTACTACAACTTGTGGTTTGGGTAGTTTAAATTTGTAACATTTGTAAACTTCTGTAATTGAACCACCCTCAAACCTTAGTCGACCCAATTGCCCAACATAGGCTCTAGTCTTAGTTGACTTAGGAAAGGGTCGACTCTCATGACAGATTGAACTTGCACTTGCTTTGTTGCTTGATCATCTTAGGCTAGTTTTCCCCCTTTGGCCTATAACGAATTGAAACTAACTCCTAGAACCATTAACTTAAAATTAACTTAGTAACTAGGGACTGTTATCGCACGGTTTGTATGAAAGGTCTAAATAGCTTGAGTCAATGCTTAAAACCGGCGTAACAGGAGCTTCCCCACCCACTGTCACCTCGATGGGGGGCTCTTTCTATTTAGGAGGGCTAATCCAAGGGAGACGTCCCTAAGCAATCTAGGTCAATGAAGGGTCAAGGGTAA
>ML813035.1:269040-284654 GCA_009831015.1 Picea engelmannii | reverse complement strand
ATATAGTATGAAATCAACAATGAGAAAATTATATGTCATTAGATAAAGGATTCAATGAAAAATATGCAGACACCATGATTTCCACCTTCTATATAATAGATAAAGGGACTTCACCTCCTAAAAGTTACAACTCTATGAAAACCTACAAAAATGGGAAAGGATTATTGACTTTCAAACCCTCGATCGAGGTTTAGATCTCCATCGAGAGTTTTCAATCATTGATCGAGGGATAAGGATTCTTTACTTTCAATCCCTTGGTTCAGACTTCCATCGAGGGTTTTCAAACACCTTGATTGAAGACTTTAAAAGCCCTTGATTAAGGATTTTTGACATAAATAGTTGATTTTGGTTTTATGTAAATTGAGGTTTTAAGCCCTCAATTAAGGTTTCAAACCTGAATTGAGGGCTTAGAACCTTGATCTAGGTAAAACCTCGATTGAGAGTTTGCATAGGAAATTTTTGCATGTCCATATTTCCAAAAGTGGGACCGAGATTCATGGATTCACCTAGATGTGTGTTTCTCGGCACCACTAAGGTAAATAACCATTAATACCCTTATATTCTAAGGAATCTTGTCATGCAATCAACAAAGAAATATTTTCATGCATGCATAATGATCATGTACATTTATATTTCCCACTAATTGCAGGTTATTCAAAGATAAGGTACTTCAAAGTGATAATATCCTCCCTGGAATTTGTGAAGAGGCAAAGCAACTGTGAAGAAGAAAAGAAACTACTGAAAATTTTGGGTGTTGAGTACATATCATATCACACTTTTTTGAATGATCATATTCTTTATAGAGAAAAATACAAAGACAAAGTGATGTGTCTGGAATTTGGGTATGATAGGTACCAAAAAATTTAAAAATCGAGTAAGGCACACGGTCGTCCTCATAAAATATTGAAGCATGTGCCTATAATCCCAAGGATTCAAAGGATATTTCATTACAAATAACTATTCGTGTTGCATGGGTGGCATGCCTCAGACATAAGCTAACCATGAGTTATGCAAATCCTAGTGGATTTAATAGCCTTGAAGCATATAGAGCATAGATGGCATGATAAATTCAAGGATGAGGTATGAAGCCTTCAATTAAGCATAGTGATGGATGTATTTAACCTTTATTCTCTCCAAAAAACTAATTATTATGTATGGCCAATGGTAGTGATCAATAACAATATCCCCCCATGGTTTTCCATGAAGAATGAACATCTTGTGTTGTCTCCAATAGTTGTCAATAGAATACAAGTGAAGAAAATAGATGCCTAACTTTAGCCATTGATCAATGAATTAAAGAAACTATGGGAAGGGATATCGGTATATGATTTATTAAGACACATCCTGATATATAGGTATTTTACATTTAATGGCATATGTGCATACACCATGCACGACTATCTGACTAGGAGTTTATTATGGTAAGGGCGTTGATTGATTTGTTTATATCTGTAATGTTACTTTTCATACTTAATTTTGTGCAATTATCTTCTTTGGTTCTAACATGTTCCATATACAATAACAACACATGTATTGTAACAAAAGAATACCATGGATGTAAATGTTGTGTACCTTCTATTAAAACTAGGTGGTTCAACCACCTAGAAATTTGAGGTACGATTGCTCAAGGGTATTCCTCCCAGAAGACCACCCTTATACAAGAGTAGCATATGTTTTAAATGGTAAACCAAATAGAACTCGAAGATCTAAAATAATTACACTAGTATAGTAGCTTAGGGCATATGAAGCAAAGTAGAAGAAGGAAATTGCAAAAATGTTCCATTCAAATGGGGAACCTATGTTAAATGATCTGGATTTTTTTGGCAACTATGTTGAGAAAATGGCCATTGTGATGGAAAATAAATTTGAATGTATGATCTTCCATATTCGAGTCATCTTAAGATTTCCCACTTATTAGATCTTATTCATAATCTTCAAAAAAAATTCCTCTTCTATATGTAGGAACATATCATAAAAAAGGTGACATGTTGGGCATTAAGAGATATTATTTTTTTTAATACTAAAAGGAAACATTTGCCAATAAAATAAAGTAGAGGAGAGGCCAACCCCTCTAGGTATTTTAAAGAAGATGATGTCACGTGGATTTGAAGAAAGATTGTATGTCTCTAGAAAAGGATGTTATATTGGATGTGAAGGCATCTTCTTTATACTGGTTGATTCTATGACATTGCTTCATTATAAAATGACATTTGTTGGATTTAAAGTCGCATGATCATATGAACCTTCTAAGGGTATGTATGTGGATTGCATGCTTATTTTTCTGCAATGTAGGTTATATGCTATGCACTCACAATTTTATGCCAATTAATTACATATGTGTTTATTTTGTAGTGTCATTTTCCTTTGCTTGTATGTGGTCATGTGAACCATGACTTCCCCCAAGGCTTGTATTGTGCCACATTTAAATTCTCTACATTTTTACATTGGATTACATCAAAGGAGATTCACATGGATAGCATGTCATGGTGGCATCGAGAGATAGCTAATATTGTTTGTATGTTTGAGAAGGAACTACCCACAAGTTCCATGGACATGTAGGTCCATATTCTAATTCACATGTTGATGAGATTGAACTAGTGGAGTGGTCTTATGTTGTTGGATGTTCTTCTTGGAGAGGTACATGAAAAAGTTGAAGGCTTTTGTTCAACAAAGGGGAAAAAACAAGGGGTTTATGGTGAAGGGGTATATAATATATGATTCATTATATTATGCTAGTGAGTACATCAAGAAAATCGATGACACGCTATGCAAAGTGGTTTGGGATGAACATTGGGATGAGGAAAAAATGGTAGGGGAGATAATCCAAACCAATAAAAAAATGCACATGATAAGGAGTAAGTCACTTATCTTTTGTCAATTTTCTATAGAGTAATTGTTTACATTGAACTTGACAATACGTGTTTGATCTCATACTATTTGTTTTGATTCCATGAATACATCAACAAATTAAGATATTGATGTCATCAATAAATTTGTTCTTTACAATGTGGAAGTAATGCAAGCATGGGTCATGTTGTATGAAGAGAAGAGAAGGAAATGAAACAATGACATGAAATAAATCATATTGTTGAATGTTGAGAATCATGCCTTATCTTGATCATATAAAATAAAACATGCCAATGATCTATCCTAACAATTTGGTGGCTAACTAGATCAAAGAGAAATATGACAGGCCCGATCATTGCATTCTTGGTGAAGAAGATGCACTAAACATAGGGATTAGGTGAAACAACTCTATAATAATATCTATATGTCAATTATTCATTTTATAATGTACATTTGACTTATAATGTGTATTATTTTTTTATTAATGCATGGGTTACTTGACATATGACATCATCATTCGTTCACATTTATACAAGTGCATTTGTTCCCATCTATGTGGGAACATGGAAATCATTTTCAAATTAAGTTTGATAATGGGCATGTTTCACTTGATTATGGACTGGTGATAGATCAATATATCCATGCTATCCATTATTATCAAATCCTAATAGATGGGAAGTTAGGCCACATTAGAAAGATATAAGAGATCATGCAAGTGGACTTCTCATCTTTCCAATGTGTTATTTTTAGGTGCAAATGGCGGGATACTTTTGATCAAAGTAATGAAAAGAAGGAGGAAATAGTAGTATTTGAGTTGATAGTGTAGGTTTTCCATGAACAACACCTACCATGTATTGCAAACAACATGTTCCAACCCAATGAAAGTGCTCCAATACAACGAAAATGTTTCCTCAACTTAAACAAAAACTAATTGAATGTACTACTTGGTTGTGCTCCATGGAAATAAGAGATGTAACATCTAAGGGGATAGGTAAAAACCCTACCATGAGCTACAAAATTGAAAGATAAAAATAAAAAAACTATATACAAGTACAAAGAAAAATATGGGACATAAAAAAAAAACTATTGTTGTACCTGAATCTGATGTGTGGCATGCTCGGAAAATATGTCATGCCAAATGGTGCAATAAATGTAGCTTGGTGTGGTTCATGGAATACCCCTACCATCAACTGCATACATATGTGTAATACATTTTAATTTACTACAAAAACATGAAAAATGAACCAATAAATTATTTTCACAATTTTAAACCAAATCAACTTGAAAAAATATCTGATTGTAAGTAGATCCAACAGAAATTGGAATGCTTAAGGGTGTAATAACCATCCTAGATACAAAATGGGATCTCTCCACCCTAGGTGGAAATGGAAATTTGAAGTCCCCTGATAGTAGTTGTAGAAACATGTATGGATGTAATTAGACGGTGATACCAAAAAATGAAAAGAAACATAAAAAAATACTAGGCTATTATTTAGGGCACATATAGACCACTTTTAATATATTTAAAGCATGGATTTAATCATTTCGTTAATGTTTAATACTTTAAATTCCAGGAAAATTTTCCATAGGACCCCTTAATCAAGTTAAAATCACGAAAACAAGAAAAAATGTAGAATGAAAACACTTGAAGTTGGGAAAAAATCTTCCCATACACCTGTCACCCCCTTCTATGGAATCTACAATGCCAAATTTTCCAACCATCCCTCAAATTCAAAGACACATGTCATTTCTTCCTCCTGTTTCTACAAATATTATATATGGAGGTGGTAATATAAACACAATCCATGCTCATTGTGCACAAACCAATTCACAAACTAGCTTTGAAAGCACAAAATGGAAAAATAATTCCCTTATACCATTAAGGAAGGCCATTGCTAAGTTTTTCTATTATTTAACAATCCTTTCACTATGCTAGAAGCCCTCATTCGAAATATTTGATTAATACAATGGTTGTTGTAGGTATGGATTTCAAAGTCCTACATGTGAAAGATAGTGCCCAACTTAAATCTATCTTCTAGACTGAGGTTTGGGTTTTTCCCTAAGCTTGTGTTTCTCTATGCGACACTCTAGAAATATATCATGAAAGTAGTAGACCTTAGAAAATATCAGACATCGAAAAAAAAATGTAATATATGCAATATATTTTTTATTGTGATTCCAAGTTGATCAATGCCTTATCCAAGAGATATGGTGTCAAAACAATCGTCAGAGCTAGGGGTTCAATTATGAAGCATACTTAAATTGAAAATATGATAGGGTTAGGAAGGGTACAACCACATTTTTAACACCTTGTTATGGGAAAAATAGTTGCATCTTACATTTTTTTGTTAGGGATGGTGTCCTTGGGAAGAATAGCCCCATGTTGGGTGGAAAATTATGATTACAAAGAAGTGTTGAAAACAATTATTTATGAAAGATTTGTTGGTGTATAATAGGTTATGTTACTTTCCATATTTATTTTTTCTAGAGACTTAATGATGGCATCATAGGCGTAGCAGAATAAAATAAAAACACATATACTCTATTCTATGCAAAGAAAGGGACGAGAAATATGCTCTCATTCTCCTAAAGGGGAAATTTTATTATTAAATCATTTATGTTCAATAATCTGTGTACAAATAGTCCCTTTTATAACCATAGGTGACCATAACAACTATTACATAATTAGATGGTTGGTTCAAACCATCTCCACAACTCTTTCCACAATGTCTATTTCAATATCTCAACAAATCTCCATGAATCTCTCAACAAATATTCATATCCCCAACATCTCTCATTTCTCCGCATCTCTCACTCTCACGTAGAATTGCTAGAATTAGTCTACATTATTACAATTTTCATCATTTTATTCATTAAACATTACAAATAAGAATTATTCCTTCTTGTTCCCTTCTTAATGAGAAATCTTCGTTAAATTGGTCCCTTTTCCATCTTCTAGGTTCTTTTCCTTTATCTTTGTCTTTGGTCTTCCAAGATCTTTGGTCTCTTCCTTCTTCATCTTCAGTCTTCTGCCTCTTTCACCTACAAACAAAAACATTGTTGAAGTCCATATAAAAAAGTAACCATCTACCGAAATACATGGGTCGCCAGCTATTGTATCCGTCGGTTCACTAGGAAACTCTTTCTCGTACATGGTTCATCAACCATTTTTTTTTCATGATCTGCATACCTGTACCTTTATTCCCTCTACATCACCATCATAATCATCCTCATCTTGGGTTTTCAACATACCCATAGCCATGCTCTCGATGCTCCTGCATCAAACTCCCAAGGAACAAAACTCTTCATGGACTCATGTCCATGAGTTTCATGTCATCTCGCAAACTTATATTTCATAGTTTTCTCCACGCAAGTCCCTTTTTGATGACTTGAAATCCTACTTATGGCCTCAGATCAACTTTCATGTTAGATGTGGATTACCTCAAATAAAAGATTCTACCCACGATTGAGAAAATTCTCTCTCATGCCTACCATTCATTACATCAGTGGTTTCAACTAACCATAAACCATACATTACAAAGTGTTTTTTAGAGCACCACAAAATTTAACACACTATGGGGAATACATGCCTCATCAAGCTTACATCAGGTACATACACTTTCACCTCAACTTAGGAAGTCTAGTTTTTATACAAACATAAGACTAATACCATTATTAATACATTATCCTAGGACCATTAAAAAATTCTTAGGGATGCCATACTTCGTGGATTTATTGTATCTCAAATCACACAATACTTTTAATTATACCTTTCTTTTCTTACTTATTTGTTCTTCACACTTTCGCTGCCTCATTTATGAGGCTTTATTGTGTTTGTCTTTTGTCTCTTCTTTCTTTTGTTTTCCTTGCATCCTTGTTTCTGTCCTTTCTTATTACCTCTTACTTATTTTTGTTTACGCATAGGAGTCCTTCTATTTCAACTTTTCTTGTCATCATATTCTATGTATTATTTTTATTTTTTGTGGCTTCCTTTTGAACCATTTACCTGACTATTCATAGTCATTCTCCTATCTTCCTCTATGAGCTTCTCCATGCTCACTATGAGCTGCAAATAGTTTATGCAGTAACAAGTTTGTTTTCACCTTTCTACAATATACCTCACCAAGCTTCTCTCCTAAACTTGGCTTGTTGTTATTTATGGTTCCTTCTGCCAGAACCTTCTGATCTTCCTCTACTCCTCAGCTGCCATAGTCACATGATTTTTCACTTTCTCACTTCCTCTAAAGAGATTCACTTTCTCTTTTGTCTAGACAACTCTACCACATTTTCAACTATGGATATGTCTCAACAAATTATACCCAACCACATCTGGAATTTATTCCTCTTTCTGTTACAACTTTCTTGTTGTAGAGTTTTTCCACAAATATCCTTTTCTCTTGAAATCTGCATCCTCTTCTCTTTCTACATCAATTTTTTTTCCATTTTTATGTCATGGAGTCAACATCATCTACATTATTCATTAGTATTATTTATTCTATCATCTTCTTCTTTCCTGGAGTCTACATCTTCTTGTATAATTCTTGAATATTCCACATAATACCTGCAAACAAAATATTTCTTGTAGGAGGGACATCTCCATCCAACAAGACATATGTAATCTTCTTCATTCACCTACTTACAAAATATGTCTCTTGTGAAATATCCAACAAGACAACTTAGCTTTTTCATTTATTTTGATTCTTCAAGTCTTCATAATGTCAGATACTTGCAAAAAAACAAAATACTTGCCTATTGGTCGGAATGGCCAGTTCTAACCTAGACTCAATTTTGTGCAAACACTAACTTGAATTTTCTTTCACCCAGACTTACAACAATGAAATTTGACTATGAATCTTGCAACTTTCTTTGTCTTCTAGACTCATAACTTTGACAATTTAGCTTATCTCATTAACAAATTCTTATGCAGTGACTTGACCGTCAATCTAAGCTTGGGTGTCGGGTACCACCAATCATGCACCTGTATTCATACAACAATTAAAAATCAATGACTACTTCAAAATTCAACTTTGTCTCCATATTTGACTTTCACTTCATTACACAAGCAAGACTTCATTGCAAACTTTGACTATTTTCAAATATTCTTGACATGAACTTTGCATGACTCTCTTACCACTCATAAATTTCCTTACAATCTTGACATCATATTGTAAAAGAAATCCATATTCAAAACTTTATATAACAACATGAACCATTTTCGCCCACCCTTCTCAAATGTATGCCTAACTCTGACCCATTTAACGCAAATAAGGATGCCTTTCCTTATATCTATAAAAAATATCTTTAATAATCCATCTTTGTAATTTATTCACATTGAACTACATTGTTGTTGCACCAAAAAAAATAACTCCTACCTCTCTTTTTGTTTCTCCATCTTCCAAATTGAAATTTAGAACCATTGTATTTGAAGGGAATAGAGTCTTCATGATCAGGATATGCATTGCCTCCTTGTTGCACAATATTGTCACCTTTGTGTGATCTACCTTTTGTGACTTTGAACCAATTTAGAACCTGAAACTTTGATAAAAGTGCAATCTGTGTGTAACTCCTCCTTCAACGTAGTTTCCTCACAATTTGGATAGCGATCACTTTACACGAGGATTCCTCATCACAAGACTACAATTGTGGCCGAGAACTTCAATTTCTTCTTTAGCTTCAATAAGCTACGAGGTTATAACTCATGCTTCAAATCCTTCTCTTCTCGTATCTACGGTCCACTGAAATCATTGGTAGCTCTAGCAGTCTTTTTGCATTGTACAATGTATCCTCCTTCTATATGTCTTCTCTTCTTTTGCGCTTTGGATGGTTCCTTACCCCATCATGTTTATGTACTAGGTATGAAGCCCAAACTTCATTTGCAAGAGGAGGAGGTTGAACCCAATGGGCAGGAATTAGACTTCCTCTAGGAATACGGAAAGCATCCCAAGTTCTTCTAACCTCAATTAGTGTGCCCATATCTGCATTGCCTCCATGGTAATAATGGTAGAAATTAGTTGGTAGACCACCAAATATATCATGCACTGCAATCCTATTTCCTTCAGGTTGTGATTTTCTTATCATCTCCATGTGCATCATCTGATTTTTCCGACACCACCAGACCCTTATCTATAGTAATTTCTTTGTTTGTTTGTCTCTGGATGATATTTATTAGCTCCACTTTACAATCCCCAGTACTAATGGTTCCCATTCCTTTTCAATATTCCTCTGCATTAGCAATAACATTTGTTGCAACACTGGTATCAGCGACAATTGCAACTTGTCATTCCTCCTTTATTGTTCCATCTTAGTATGATCACGCTCAAACATAAGAGTGTCATCCTCTATTTCAACCTTTTTAGGAGGGATTTCCTCTTGAAACAATCCATCATACATCCAAACAAGCATTGTAAGATTTTGTGTGAGGCAGCGAAAGAAAAACATAGCACAAAACAAAGAATAAACAAGCAAGATCAAACACGCATTAAACCAAGCACAACAATCCCACAATTGACACAGTGATTTATGTGGAAACCTAATGAGGGAAAAAAACACAGGCAATGATTATCGATATTCTTATTATTCAAGGGAGAATTACAATAGCCTTCATAGGCATACAATCATCCTCTCCTCACAGACACTCTGCTCCTTGCACCTTGCACACGCTTGCACTCACACCTCTATGGGTATTCTCATATATATAACATCTATCACTCAGTTACACAGATTGATCATGAATAGATCACATAGTTACACGAACAGTTCATAAATAGATTGCATGCATTCGCATTAACATAGATGCATGGATGTGCATGTGACCACATGAGGAAATTCATTGGCATGTTTCCAACAATATCCACCTTGAAAACAATTTACCTTGTATATCATGCCCTTAATTAATTCATCACCTTTTCTACAATCCAAGAGAAGCCAAACACCATCGTAGCTTCTCTAACAAAACTAGTTTCATAAACATGTCTGCATAATTCACCTTTGTATGGACCTTTTTCCAAAGACACTCCACCTTCATCAACAACCTGTCTTACAAAATGGTACTTAACAAAAATACGCTTCATCTTACTGTGATAAGATGGATTTCTAGCCAAATGAATAGCACTTTGACTATCACAAAATACTTTCACCTTGTCTTGCATCCTTCCAAACTCACCCAATAAACCCTGTAACAAAATTATCTCCTTTCCTGCATGTGAAGCAGCCATATACTTTGCCTCCGTAGTGGATAAAGCGACTACGTTTGAAGCTTTGACATCCAACTAACAGGTCCTCCTGCAAGACTAAATACATATCCTGAACTGGATCTCCTTTTGTCCAAGTCACCTGTAAAATCTAAATCTACATAACCGCAAACTGAATCTTTGGAACCATCATAGGTGATAGAATAACTGCTTATGCCTCTAAGATATCGAAGCACCCATTTCACTGCTTCCCAATGCTCTTTTCCTGGATTTTCCATGTATCGACTGAAAACACCAACTGCATGTGAAATATCTGGAATAGTACTCACCATCGCATACATCAAACTTCTCACTGCATTAGCATATGGTACACGAGAAATATAATCCTTTTATTCATCATTACTAGGACATAAACTTGAAGAAATATTGAAATGGGAAGCCAAAGGGATTTGTACGGGTTTCACATTATTCATACTGAATCTCATAAGTATTTTCTCCACATACTTCCATTGTGATAACCACAGCTTACCATTTTTCTTGTCTTTGTGTATCTCCATGCCTAAGATTTGTTTTGATGCTCCTAGATCCTTCATATAAAACGCCCTATCCAACTGAGCCTTTAACCTATTTATTTTGACCATGCTTTTGCTTCCCACAAGCATATCATCAACATATAACACCAAAATAATGAACATACCATTTTCCAACTTTTTAAAGTAAACACAATGATCATATTCACTTCTTATAAAATTTAGGCTCACCGTGAAGGAATCAAACTTCTTGTACCATTTCCTAGGAGACTGTCTCAGGCCATATAACTTCTTGATTTTGTAAACAAACCTCTTATTGTGATCCTAAACAAACCCTTTTGGTTGTTCCATATATATATCCTCATCTAAATCTCCATGTAGAAACATTGTTTTAACATCTAGTTGCTCTAACTCAAGATCAAGTAAAGAAACTGTTGGTTGTGGAGCCTGATTATCTTCCTAATTCAGAGGTATTTTACTTTCAGCCGTGTTTATACCCCATGAAGTATTTACACCCCAGAAGTATGTACACTCTTCCACGCGGGGAAGTGCAGAGGGGGGGTACCCCCTCTGCGGGGTCCGGGGGGGCTATCCCCCCGGCTAGGGGGTCTGGGGGAAAGCGAGCCCCCAGCGGGGGTTCAGGGGCGGTGTCCCCCAATGGGGGTTCGGGGGCGAAGCCTCCGAAGGAAAATTTTCCTTGTAAATGTATATTGTAATTTCATTGTAAATTTGGACCATTCATTATAAGGTCGCAGATCTAATGGTAGAGATTATGTTAGGGTTTTTTTCCCTAGAAGTCAACCCTCTTTTATGAGCGAAATTTATTGTAGCTATGGTTGATGGCAAATATTGCATTCTGAGAGAGGAGATTGTGAGCGAAAGAAGAGGAAGTTATAGTGGGTTTTGTTGTAGGTTGTATCCCTTCATTTGATGGATAATAATAAAGGAAGGACCTGGCAATTTCTCTGGTGGACGTAGCCCACACTGGGTGAACCATGTAAATCTGTGTCTCTCTTGTATTGTGTATCTTCTATGTTTTGTTTCTGCATTTGTTTTATTTTATTGCTCCACGGTCCTGTTTTTCTAACAGCAACTAGTGCTAACATAACATGAATTGAAACAAGCTTCACAACTGGTGAAATAATATCATGAAAATCAATACCTTCCTTTTGAGAATACCCTTTTTCTACCAATATTTCTTTATACCTTTCGACTTTATCATCAACACCCTTTTTCAATTTGTAGACCCACTTGCATCTGAAAACCTTCCTGTCCTTTGGAAGTTCTACTAGGTCCCATGCTTTATTCCTCTCTAAGGCATTCATTTATTATTTCATAGATTTCTTACATTGAGCACTTTCAGATACCTTAATTGCTTCCTAAAAACAACTAGGTTCTACATCAATAGAAACCAAAGCCACAGATGAAACATAATCATCATACCTTGTAGGAGGATTCCTGACCCATGAAGATATCCTCAGAGATGGTTGAGGCATATCCTCAGTTTCCTGGATATTTCCTGCATCTTCTTCTTCTTCTTCTTCTTATGGAACTTCTTCATGCTCCTCCCTTTCTAAATCTGGTTGAGTTTCCAAGTAAATTTGTTGAACTTTTGGTACACATTCTTGTCTCACCTCAACATCTACCAATTCTGATTTTAAGAGTGAGGATTCATCAAATACTACATATCTGCTAATAATGAGTTTGTGGGAAATAGGATCCCACAGTCTGTACCCCTTAAATCCATCACCATAACCAACAAATACATATTTCTTTGATCTAGGATCTAACTTAGAACGTTGATATTTAGAAATAAGAGCATAAGCATCACAACCAAATATTCTCATATTTGAAAAATCACATGAATGACTTGTCCATACCTCTTCTGGAATATTATAGTTTATTGTAGTTGATGGTGACCGATTTATCAGATAGCATGTTGTAAGAACTCCTTATTCCCACAATTATTGTTGCATCTTGGCATTACTGAGCATGCTCCTTGCTCTCTCTGAGGAAGAGTCATATTCATGCGTTCAACAACACCATTCTGTTGAGGAGTATAAACTGTGGTCTTATGTCTTTCGATCCCAACTTCCTTGCAATAGTTCTCAAATTCCACAGATGTGAATTCACCTCCATTATTTATCCTTAAAAACTTGATTGACTTGTCAGCACTCTTTTCAACCAAAGCCCTGAATTGCTTAAAAGTATTAAATACATCAGCTTTTCTTTTAAGTAAATAGACCCAAACCTTCATAGAGTAATCATCTATAAATGTCACAAAATATGACGATCCTCCAAGAGAAACTGTAGGGGATGGTCCCCAAACATCTGAATGAATGTAATCAAGGATACCTTTGCTTATATTCCTTCCTGCTTTAAACTTTTGTCTACATTGTTTTCCAAAAAAACAATACTTGCAGAAATTCAAATTTATAAACTTCAAACTTGGAAGTGACTTACGATCAACCATTACCTTAAGCCCTTTCTCACCCATATGACCCAAACCTTGATTCCATAAATGAACATAGTCACTTGCATCTTCATATGCTACCACTGCTTGATTTATTTATGTCCTTCCTTCAAGATGATAAAGGTTACTGATCCTATTTTCCTTCATGACTACTAAGATGCCTTTGGACACCTTCAGTACTCCACCTTGAGTTGTACACTTGTAACTAGTAGAATCTAGAACTCCCAAAGATATCAAGTTCTTCCTTAGTTTGAGATCATGCCTTACATATGTTAATGTTCTTACAGAACCATCATGCATTTTAATCTGGACGCTACCAACTCCAACAATTTTACAAGATAAATCATTTCCCATAAAAACAACACCATCATAAATCGATTGGTAAGTTGAGAACCAATTTCTCTGAAGACACATGTGGTTGGATGCACCAGAATCTAACAACCAATGTTGATTTTGATGTGAAACATCACAAGTAGACAATACCTCATCAACCATACCTGAATTGGAACCTGAACTTGTTTCGGCTACATTAGCTTCCTTTGATTCTTTTGTGAAGTCCTCCTTGGATGCATTCTGTATTTTCCAACAATCCTTCTTAAGATGCCTATATTTGCCACAAAACCAACATTTATGCTTACTCTTCTTGGCTCTTGACTTAGACCTTGATGTACCCCTCTTATTTTTCCCTCTTTCTGTAGATCGACCTATAACTGCCATTGCTTATGTTGTTGAGGTTTCTTTACTGCACTTTTTCCTCATCTTCTCAGACAACAAAGCTCCCACAATAGTGTCATAATCAATGGCATTTGTTTTTTCAAACCACACAATTGTGACCATATGATCCCAAGAATCAAGCAATGAACACAGTAGCGTAACCGCCTTGTTCTCATCTTTGAACTTTACTTCCATATTAGTTAATTGACAAATCAGAGTATTGAAAACTTTCAAGTGATCAACAATTTTTGTACCTTCTTTCATATGCAAGTTGTACAACTGCCTCTTCAAGAAGATTATGTTTGATAGGTTCTTTGTCATATACAGACTCTCCAGTTTGGTCCACAAACCTAATGTTGTCTTCTCTTTAGTGATGTTAAACAACACCTCATCTGCCAAACACAAACGAATAGTACTAAGGGCTCTTGCATCCAGATCCTCCCAATCCTCGTCTGTGATGCTTTCCAGTTTCTTTGACTTTCCAGCCAAGGCCTTTTGCAATCCTTGTTGCACAAGCAAATCTCGCATCTTGATCTTCCATAGCGCAAAGCTATTCTTACCACTGAAATTTTCCATCTCAAACTTGGAACTATGTACTTTCTCCATTAGCAGAAACAACTCCAAAACAACTTCTTATAAAACTGAGCCTCTTTATATGAAAGAGAAAAAAAAAACCTTATATTTCAATATCGTCGCACCTTTTATGAGGATCACCTGTAACTATTAGAAATCGTCGCACCTTATCAAACTACAGCCTAAGACGATGTCTCACTTTTCACTATATAGTGACTGTGATGATGTCACACTGTGTGTTATACAGTGCCTGGGACTATTGCACTTTCCTACAGGGACCACCTACGACGGTGTAATAAAACTCGTCCTAGGCTGATCCACTTCACTCGGCTCGGCTCAGCTCAGTTAACTTGCTCTTCGATCCAACGACCAGATTCTCTTCTCCTTCGCTCTCTGCTCCTTCAAATCTAAGCTCTGATACCACTTGTGAGGAAGTGGAAGAAAAACATAGAAAAAATAGAGAATAAACAAGCAAGATGAAACACGCATTAAACCAAGCACAACAATCCCACAATTGACACAGTGATTTATGTGGAAACCCAATGAGGGAAAAAACCTCGAGCAATGATTATCAGTATTATTATTATTCAAGGGAGAATTACAATAGCCTTCATAGGAATACAATCATCATCTCCTCACACGCACTCTTCTCCTTGCACCTTGCACACGCTTGCACTCACATTCTTCACACATCGCACTCACACCTCTATGGGTATGCTCGTATATATAACATCTATCACTCTATTACATAGACTGACATGAATAGATCACATAGTTACACGAACAATTCATAAATAGATTGCATGCATGTGCATGTGACCACATGAAGAAATTCCTTGGCATGTTTCCAACACTTCGAACTACTTCCTTCTTTCTTATTTGTCCATGGCTTCCATATTTTTTTTTTAAGTTTGCCAAAAGAAAACAAACAAGCCTCTGGTTCATATTCAAAGCATCCATAATGGATGAGGAGGTCACCCATATCTCGGTAGGTTCCTTCTCCCTTGACGTTGAATTCGAAGGATTCATCCTTGAGGATGTTTATTATGTATTTGATAATAGTTGTGTCCACATCCAACGCTCTACACCCCAACACTTCGTGCACGATTTTCGTTGCATCCTCTTCATTTCCTTTGTTGCTTGCTTCCACCACCATCAACCCTGGATTGGAAAGAAAACATTCATACATTGCCTCACTTGATGGATTGAGAGGACCAACAAGAATGGGAACAATCTTCACTGACCATCCTTGAAATAATTTTGCAAGGTATGGTAAGTGCATCTCCA
>ML813035.1:230962-246142 GCA_009831015.1 Picea engelmannii | reverse complement strand
TTTTTTTTTATGTCCCATATTTTTCTTTGTACTTGTATATAGTTTTTTTATTTTTATCTTTCAATTTTGTAGCTCATGGTAGGGTTTTTACCTATCCCCTTAGATGTTACATCTCTTATTTCCATGGAGCACAACCAAGTAGTACATTCAATTAGTTTTTGTTTAAGTTGAGGAAACATTTTCGTTGTATTGGAGCACTTTCATTGGGTTGGAACATGTTGTTTGCAATACATGGTAGGTGTTGTTCATGGAAAACCTACACTATCAACTCAAATACTACTATTTCCTCCTTCTTTTCATTACTTTGATCAAAAGTATCCCGCCATTTGCACCTAAAAATAACACATTGGAAAGATGAGAAGTCCACTTGCATGATCTCTTATATCTTTCTAATGTGGCCTAACTTCCCATCTATTAGGATTTGATAATAATGGATAGCATGGATATATTGATCTATCACCAGTCCATAATCAAGTGAAACATGCCCATTATCAAACTTAATTTGAAAATGATTTCCATGTTCCCACATAGATGGGAACAAATGCACTTGTATAAATGTGAACGAATGATGATGTCATATGTCAAGTAACCCATGCATTAATAAAAAAATAATACACATTATAAGTCAAATGTACATTATAAAATGAATAATTGACATATAGATATTATTATAGAGTTGTTTCACCTAATCCCTATGTTTAGTGCATCTTCTTCACCAAGAATGCAATGATCGGGCCTGTCATATTTCTCTTTGATCTAGTTAGCCACCAAATTGTTAGGATAGATCATTGGCATGTTTTATTTTATATGATCAAGATAAGGCATGATTCTCAACATTCAACAATATGATTTATTTCATGTCATTGTTTCATTTCCTTCTCTTCTCTTCATACAACATGACCCATGCTTGCATTACTTCCACATTGTAAAGAACAAATTTATTGATGACATCAATATCTTAATTTGTTGATGTATTCATGGAATCAAAACAAATAGTATGAGATCAAACACGTATTGTCAAGTTCAATGTAAACAATTACTCTATAGAAAATTGACAAAAGATAAGTGACTTACTCCTTATCATGTGCATTTTTTTATTGGTTTGGATTATCTCCCCTACCATTTTTTCCTCATCCCAATGTTCATCCCAAACCACTTTGCATAGCGTGTCATCGATTTTCTTGATGTACTCACTAGCATAATATAATGAATCATATATTATATACCCCTTCACCATAAACCCCTTGTTTTTTCCCCTTTGTTGAACAAAAGCCTTCAACTTTTTCATGTACCTCTCCAAGAAGAACATCCAACAACATAAGACCACTCCACTAGTTCAATCTCATCAACATGTGAATTAGAATATGGACCTACATGTCCATGGAACTTGTGGGTAGTTCCTTCTCAAACATACAAACAATATTAGCTATCTCTCGATGCCACCATGACATGCTATCCATGTGAATCTCCTTTGATGTAATCCAATGTAAAAATGTAGAGAATTTAAATGTGGCACAATACAAGCCTTGGGGGAAGTCATGGTTCACATGACCACATACAAGCAAAGGAAAATGACACTACAAAATAAACACATATGTAATTAATTGGCATAAAATTGTGAGTGCATAGCATATAACCTACATTGCAGAAAAATAAGCATGCAATCCACATACATACCCTTAGAAGGTTCATATGATCATGTGACTTTAAATCCAACAAATGTCATTTTATAATGAAGCAATGTCATAGAATCAACCAGTATAAAGAAGATGCCTTCACATCCAATATAACATCCTTTTCTAGAGACATACAATCTTTCTTCAAATCCACGAGACATCATCTTCTTTAAAATACCTAGAGGGGTTGGCCTCTCCTCTACTTTATTTTATTGGCAAATGTTTCCTTTTAGTATTAAAAAAAATAATATCTCTTAATGCCCAACATGTCACCTTTTTGATGATATGTTCCTACATATAGAAGAGGATTTTTTTTGAAGATTATGAATAAGATCTAATAAGTGGGAAATCTTAAGATGACTCGAATATGGAAGATCATACATTCAAATTTATTTTCCATCACAATGGCCATTTTCTCAACATAGTTGCCAAAAAAATCCAGATCATTTAACATAGGTTCCCCATTTGAATGGAACATTTTTGCAATTTCCTTCTTCTACTTTGCTTCATATGCCCTAAGCTACTATACTAGTGTAATTATTTTAGATCTTCGAGTTCTATTTGGTTTACCATTTAAAACATATGCTACTCTTGTATAAGGGTGGTCTTCTGGGAGGAATACCCTTGAGCAATCGTACCTCAAATTTCTAGGTGGTTGAACCACCTAGTTTTAATAGAAGGTACACAACATTTACATCCATGGTATTCTTTTGTTACAATACATGTGTTGTTATTGTATATGGAACATGTTAGAACCAAAGAAGATAATTGCACAAAATTAAGTATGAAAAGTAACATTACAGATATAAACAAATCAATCAACGCCCTTACCATAATAAACTCCTAGTCAGATAGTCGTGCATGGTGTATGCACATATGCCATTAAATGTAAAATACCTATATATCAGGATGTGTCTTAATAAATCATATACCGATATCCCTTCCCATAGTTTCTTTAATTCATTGATCAATGGCTAAAGTTAGGCATCTATTTTCTTCACTTGTATTCTATTGACAACTATTGGAGACAACACAAGATGTTCATTCTTCATGGAAAACCATGGGGGGATATTGTTATTGATCACTACCATTGGCCATACATAATAATTAGTTTTTTGGAGAGAATAAAGGTTAAATACATCCATCACTATGCTTAATTGAAGGCTTCATACCTCATCCTTGAATTTATCATGCCATCTATGCTCTATATGCTTCAAGGCTATTAAATCCACTAGGATTTGCATAACTCATGGTTAGCTTATGTCTGAGGCATGCCACCCATGCAACACGAATAGTTATTTGTAATGAAATATCCTTTGAATCCTTGGGATTATAGGCACATGCTTCAATATTTTATGAGGACGACCGTGTGCCTTACTCGATTTTTAAATTTTTTGGTACCTATCATACCCAAATTCCAGACACATCACTTTGTCTTTGTATTTTTCTCTATAAAGAATATGATCATTCAAAAAAGTGTGATATGATATGTACTCAACACCCAAAATTTTCAGTAGTTTCTTTTCTTCTTCACAGTTGCTTTGCCTCTTCACAAATTCCAGGGAGGATATTATCACTTTGAAGTACCTTATCTTTGAATAACCTGCAATTAGTGGGAAATATAAATGTACATGATCATTATGCATGCATGAAAATATTTCTTTGTTGATTGCATGACAAGATTCCTTAGAATATAAGGGTATTAATGGTTATTTACCTTAGTGGTGCCGAGAAACACACATCTAGGTGAATCCATGAATCTCGGTCCCACTTTTGGAAATATGGACATGCAAAAATTTCCTATGCAAACTCTCAATCGAGGTTTTACCTAGATCAAGGTTCTAAGCCCTCAATTCAGGTTTGAAACCTTAATTGAGGGCTTAAAACCTCAATTTACATAAAACCAAAATCAACTATTTATGTCAAAAATCCTTAATCAAGGGCTTTTAAAGTCTTCAATCAAGGTGTTTGAAAACCCTCGATGGAAGTCTGAACCAAGGGATTGAAAGTAAAGAATCCTTATCCCTCGATCAATGATTGAAAACTCTCGATGGAGATCTAAACCTCGATCGAGGGTTTGAAAGTCAATAATCCTTTCCCATTTTTGTAGGTTTTCATAGAGTTGTAACTTTTAGGAGGTGAAGTCCCTTTATCTATTATATAGAAGGTGGAAATCATGGTGTCTGCATATTTTTCATTGAATCCTTTATCTAATGACATATAATTTTCTCATTGTTGATTTCATACTATATTTTTATTTTTTTTTCTAAAACTTATAAAAACTTTTTTCTTCCGAGTGGTGTATGTATCTTAAAAACTACACAACCTAGTTTTTTTTTAAAATATGTTGGTTCTCTCTGGATTTTTACCCTTCAAAATGGTATTTCTGGTTTCTCATTTTATGTAAATAGGAATTTAAAAAAGGTGTTATGAACACAAAGGTGTATGAATGACAATTGAAATATTAATTGTTGGCTTCAAAAAATAATAAAAAATATACTTTTCAAAAAAATAAAGGATCCACTTCATTTTGTGTAGAACATTCTCGTGTGTGTGTGTGTGTGTGTGTGTGTGTGTGTGTGTGTGTGTGTGTGTGTGTGTGTGTGTGTGTGTGTGTGTGTGTGTGTGTGTGTTTAACACTGAATTACGTGTTGGGAACAAAATTCACTTGCTAACATTTCCAGAAATTTGCAAGGATAAGAATTTAATAAAATGAAAATTTGACATATTAAATGACATTAATATTTTTGAAAAAAATATTCTTAGGAAAACAACATAATTTCCTCCAAATTATTTTTTTATCTACATGTCAAATTTCACAAGGTGCATATGAGTTTCAAGGGATTCAATTTAAAAAATATGTAAAATACCAAAATTTTCGATCACCATATTTCATTAAAAAGTGGGATACATCTTCGTGGATTCACCCATTTGACATATCATACATTTCTTCCAAGTTGTAGAGTAACATTGTTGTCCCTAGTGGGGTATACCTTGACCCATGCCCAAAGAGGGGTGGTGGAAGAAAATTTTAATCTTTTGAAGAAGGTAACAATGATATGAGCATTGTCCCCAGCCTCATATTGCTAGAATGCATCTAACAACATTCCTTCCATGGCATTTATATCTTGTAAGAAATCATCCATACCAAACTCTATATCATCAATGTCTTCATCGGGCCCAATATGTAAAGAACTAGTGGTACTATAGGTATTCTGAATTGGCGACTTAGGACATAGTGGGAATTGAATAGATGGTTGATTTAACCATGCTTAGTATGCTTTCTCTGAGATGTGATTGTTTAGAATATTTCTCTTGAGTTGACATCATAGTGGGGTGCAAGAGTAGATGGTAGACATGTCTCTCATCGTTAGAATCATAATTATGAAAATATTGAACAATAAATCAATGATATTAGTAAACACAATGCATTAAGTATGTTCAAAGGTTAGAACAAACATTCTTAGAAGCATGGAATTTGTTTTTCTAATACACATGCAACCAACCAATTTATAAGAAAAATGTTGAATCAAGTAACAAAGTTACATTAATTCCATTGAAATTTCCAAAAATACAATTACTCAATGATCTCTTTCTTACACCCCAAGAAGACGTCTAAAGGTAGTCCCAATGAAAGTAATTTTTTATGAGTGGCCAGTGGTCTACGGAATTTATACTTTATTAACAAATCATCATTAGGAGAAAAACTATGTATTGCGTGCAAAACAACGATCTGGATGCCTTCTTTTTCATAAAAAAGTCTATCATTGGGGTATTCCTCAAATGAACAATTTGCACTAAACAATAAGCACCCACAATTATTTATGAACCTTGCAATGCTCTCGTGAGTGTGTGAATGACCATTGATATATAACAAGTTCTTCATGTTAAATTTTCCGAAGGCATAAATGTTCATATATAAACTATACATGGAAATGCTATGTTTGTATTTAAAAATATTCAAATAATCATATTGAAAGACCACAAAATGACATAAGTGGTACTAATTGTTTGGGAGGAAAAAACATATGTAAAAGAATAAACAACCCAAGATTTTTTGTATCTATTTTAGACTTGGAATTGATGTAATTATTACCACAAAAGGAGAATTCAATCCCAACATCGGGAACAATCAAGGAAGATGGTCAAATGCCATACAAAGCGTGGTTGTAACAAGTTTGGTATTTACTTTGTATATGGAATGGAAGAGAGAATTCATTGCTTCCCTCCAACAATTGAACCAACCTTGGTGTGTACTTGGACATTGTTGCTCTCATCTTGTACAATTTTTTTGATCTCATAGTAGAGATGTTTTGGGTAGTATTGATATTATACTTTGGATCACTAGAACTCTTGGTTGACTCAACATAAGGGGAGGGGTTGGTCAATTTCAAATGGAACATAGTTGATTTGACTTCCTATTGGATTCTTGATCATAGTGGGAGATATCAAATAACTAAATTTGGGTAGCTTGTCATTAACATAATGAGAAAATGTGACATGCCAAGGGTTCACCTTCAAACCTTTACATTTGGAACATCCCCATACTATTGGGGTGTCATTAAAGAGATCTAGTGCATGGTGAAGTACTATTGGCCTAGGATGGTTGTTGGAAGATGACATGTTATAGTTGGTGGGGTAAAATAGATATTCATTTTTTTCTACCATTTGATTGAGGTATCTTCTTTGGATAAGAGCTTGTGACATTTTTGAATTGGTGGAATATTTTGTGCATCCAAACACAATCTCTATTTAGCATCCTACAAAAATTAATGCATAATTATTCAAATGCATGTGTAAAGGTAGCATAAATTCAATCAAATAATCAAAATATAAAAAAAATATAGACTTATTGCAAACATCAAGGGAGAACTTGGAATGATATGGAAAGAGGAATTTGAAGAACTAGCAATTTGATATTATCCCTTTTCCCCCTACACTTGATCCAAACTACAATAAATATGACTATGTATCACTAAAATAAAGTTTGGGAAGAATGTAATATTCTAACTTCAAAAATAATTTTAAATACCTTTTTTAAGTAGATGATGAATTTATTTTAAATATTCACATTGGTGTGTTTGTTTATATGATAGGCACTTAGTGCATTAGAATTTGATTTGCACAAAAAAATACTAATGTTGAAACCTCTACAAAGTGCTAATTACAGAGGTTTAAACTTATATTTTCATCGAAAATTGTTTCTTCAGCGTGTTAATATAAATATAGCACACTAGTGCACTTAAATATGTCAGACACATTGCCAACTAATTTGTTTTTAACAAGTCATTTGTTTATCATCAATGCACTAGAAAATCAAATGAAAAATTGAGTGAGAATTTTATTTTGTAAAATTGAGTTAAACAAAACCCTAATCCCTATTCCATTATTTTTCCAAAAGTTAGAGGGGATACATGTGCAAGAAAGATTTACCATGTGAAAAATTGGAGTGGACAGAATTTTCTAAAGAATGGAATTTGTATGGGTCACCACCAGTCACATACAAATATGAAGATAACATATTTCAGGGATGTAACTTCATTCTCTTCATCTCAACATGTAATATTCCCTTAATCGATTAAAAACTTTATAGAAATTTATTTATCTCTATTCATATTTACAATGCTTTCGAGAGAATAGAATGGGTTCAAACTCACCTTCAACTTTGTAAACCCTAGATTTCCTATTGCTTCTATTTTGTTTTATATTTCTACAAACCCTAGCATTAGAGGTTTAGTCACTTTTCCCTTTCACAAAGTTTTTTTTTTTTTTTTGAGGATTTGGGTATTTGTTGGCGTTAATAGTTATCTTGATTCAAATAATATCCTAATGATTAGGATTTATCATTGCATTGGATCCCAAACATTGCTCTTGTCATTTTGTTTTTACAATTTTGGGTTTTTTGATGCACTCTATACAATAAATATGCACCAATGTGCTTTTATTGTGAATCACATTGCATGCTGACAATGAATTATTGGTGCATATGAATGTGTAATTTTTTTGTAATATTTTAGATATAAAAAGTATACAGAATAGAAATAAAATGATAGAAATGGCAGATGAACAACAATATAACCAGAACAACACCACAATAATGCCAAGATGATACTAGAATAACACCAGAAAGAGCACTTCAATTACTGAGAGCAATCTTCACTTGCCTCTTCGAGGGGGAAACCTCCAACAAAGCAGAGCTCTATTACAATAATATCTGAGATGAAGTTCTCATACCCTCGACTCCTATTTATACTAAATATCTCTATCAAAAGAACCATCTAGAGAAAGATCCTTCTAGAAGTGGAAGCTTCTATTAGGTCTTCTTACATTCGAATTATTCTTCCTTATTTCTAGGCCTTATTAATATTTCCCTTTATTACATCGGAATATAATATTCTACCTACGTGAGGGGTTAGGTCCCTAACATGTCCACCCCCTTAAAAACAACCTTGTTCTCAAGGCTTGAGATGTGGAAATTGCTGCAGAATGGTAGCTGGTTCCCAAGTGGCATCTGTTGGGTTTGTATCTTTCCATTGGACTAACACTTCCTTGATGGTTCACTGACGCAGGCGATGCTCACGCTGGTCCAAAACTGCTTGTGCCTGTAGCCAAATGGATCCTTCTTCGTCCAACTTGGGAAGGTTGGTTTGAGTTTGACACTTAGTTCCAATCACCATCTTCAAGCGGGAAACATGAAAAACAGGATGTAGCTTAGAATGACTGGGAAAAGATAACTGATAGGCCACCTGACCCACATGCTTGAGAATGGTATAAGGACCATAAAATTTGGGTGCCATTTTTTGACAATAGTCAGCCTTGAGGGAATATTTCTTGTAAGGTTGTAGTCAAAGAAACACCTGATCCCCTTCTGCAAATTGACGTACAAAGTGACCTTGATCTGCTTGTTTCTTCATGCGATTTTGGGCCATGACGAAATTCTCTTTGAGGGTACGGAGAATAGCCTCTCGAACTGTAAGCGTTTGGTAAACTGCCTGGACCTTCGAGACACCTGGTAAATATGAGATAAATGAAGGTGGCTTTTGGCCATATACCGCTTCAAAAGGAGTCATGCGGGTAGTTGTATGGTATGAAGTGTTGTACCACCATTTAGATAGGGGTAACCATTGAACCAACTGATTTTGATTTTTCGATGCAAAACACCTCAAATATGTTTCCAAACACTTGTTGACAACTTCAGTTTGACCATCATTCTGGCGATGATAAGCTATGTTGAGATGCAATTGGGTGCCTTGTAGCTTGAACAGTTCTTGCCAAAAATTGCTGGTGAAATTTGGGTCGCGATCAGAAACAATAGAATGCAGAATTCCATGAAGCTTGAAGACCTAATCCATGAAAAATTGAGCCACCGTGGATGCTATAAATGGGTGTTGAAGAGCACATAAATGAGCATATTTGGAAAGGCGATCAACTACCACCATGATGACTAATTTATTTCTCGATTTAGGTAATCCTACAATAAAATCCATAGAGATATCCTGCCAAATAGCAGGTGGAATCGGAAGCGGTTGTAGTGTGCCAGGAGATTTGACTGTTTCACCCTTGTTGTGTTGACACACATCACATTCAGCCACAAAATTACGAATGTCCTGTTTCATACCATCCCAGAAAAAAGAACGTTTGACCCTGTCATAGGTTTTGGTAAACCTGGAGTGTGCAGCTGTGGGTGTAGCATGAAGCTTAGAAATTACCGTGGATTTAATTTTTAACTATTTGCTTAAATACAAATGACCTTTGTATCAAATCTCATCATGGAGCCAAGAGTCCCAGGGGAAACTGGAGAATTGGATTGCAATTGTTGTATCAGATGCGAAATTTTGGTATCTTGTAGCCATTCCTGGAGAACAACTTGGAGCCAATCTGATACAATGAAGGAGAGAGAAAAAAGGGACCCTTCATCTTCATATTTTTGGGAAAGTGCATCCACAACCACATTTTCTTTTCCTTTCTTGTAAATGATCTCATAATCATATCCAAAGAGCTTAGTCACCCATTTTTGTTGCTCTGGGGAGGAAATGCGTTGTTCCAGAAAATACTTGAGGCTTTGATGATATTTCTTAATTTGGAAGCATTGCCCTAATAGATAAGGCCACCAATGATCAACGACATGTAGAATAGCCAACATTTCCTTTTCATAGATAGATTTGCATAAATTTCGTTCAGACAATTATTTGTTGGTAAATGCCAAAGGCCGACCCTCTTGCATAAGGACAACACCAATTCCTTTCCCTGAAGTGTCACATTCCAGGACAAAGGTCTTTGTGAAATCAGGAAGGGCCAGGACTGGAGTGGTTCACATGGCCATCTTCAAGGTTTAAAAATCCTGAGTAGCTGCTGGAGTCCAGGTGAAAGAATTCTTTTTAAGGAGTGAAGTGAGAGGTGCCACAATCATTCCATAATTCTTAACAAACTTGCGATAATAACTTGTTAAGCCCGGGAATCCATGCAATCTTTTGAGATTCTTTGGGTGAGACCAATCTTGCATAGCTTCAATCTTTTTAGGATACACCCTAACACCATCCTTGCCAACAAGATGACCCAAGTAATCGACTTCCGAGGCACCAAAAGAACATTTAGATTTTTTCAAGAAAAGTTGGTGCTGAGAGAGTAGATGGAGAAATCGATCCACATGCGCAAGATGGTATGTCCAGGTTTTTCTATAGATGAGGATATAATCAAAGAAAACTAAGACAAAATGATAGAGAAAAGGACGAAAGATGTGATTCATGAGGCTTTGGAAAGTGGAGGGAGCATTACACAAACCAAAGGGCATGACCAAAAACTCATAGTGGCCCTCATGAGTTCTAAAGGCAGTCTTAGGAATGTTTGCCTCTTTCATACAGATCTGGTGGTAGCCAGAACAAAGATCAAGTTTAGTAAAG
This sequence comes from Picea engelmannii, assembly GCA_009831015.1. Classification (NCBI taxonomy): domain Eukaryota; kingdom Viridiplantae; phylum Streptophyta; class Pinopsida; order Pinales; family Pinaceae; genus Picea; species Picea engelmannii. The sequence goes on along the minus strand of ML813035.1, from coordinate 235,566 downwards.
AATTGGGCACCACTCAATTCATCCAAGAGGTCATCAATGACAATAATGGGAAATTTGTCTTTAGTGGTGAGTTTGTTGAGGGTGCGAAAGTCAGGACACATGCACAAAGAACCTTATTTCTTCAGGACCATGACCACAGGAGAAGAGTAGGGGCTCATACTAGGGCGGATAACACCCACGTTAAGCAGTTCTTGAACCATTTTCTCAATTTCATTTTTTTGGGAAAAGGGGTGACGATAGGGACGAATATTGGGAGGAAGGTTTCCTGGGACAAGGGTAATGGAATGATCATGAACACCACAGGAAGGAGGGAGTCCCTAGGGAATGGAAAAAACCACTTGATGTTTAGAGAGGATGGATTGGAGGTCCTGCGACACAGAGGGTGTCTCAGTTGCTTGTATGGCATGGAGTTGGGCAATAATGCCAGAATGACCTTTTTTGAGCATATTTTCCATGCGATGGGAACTAATGATCTCAGAGGAACTGACAGTGATGCCTTGTAACTTATATTGTTGGCCCTCCTTGTCAAATTGCATGGTTAATTCCTTAAAATCCATGAGAATGGGACCCAAAGTCCTTAGCCATTCTGCACCCAACACAATGTCACAACCGCCCATGTCGATAGAAAACATATGAGATTTCAGGTGGTAGTCACCAATTTGAAGACACACATTTTCACAACGCCCTCCACATTTCATGGACCCGCCATTGGAAATTACCGACTGCACAGATATAACAATTAGTTTCTTGGGAAATGCAATGATGAATAAAATTATCAGTGCTTCCACTATCAACAAGAATGATGACCTTGCCATGATTGATGTAGCCAATTAGCTTGAGGATTTGGAGAGCAGAGAATCCAGTGAGAGCATTTAGGGAAATGACCGGTTCGACTTTAGGAGGGTTTGAGGGAGGGGTTATGTCATTGGGTTAAGGTGACTTCGACACAAGGGGAGCTTCAAAATCCTCTTCTGAAACATCCTCCGAGATGGCCATAAAAATATTTTTTTCCTTACACTTGTGTCCCGGAAAATATTTGTCATCACAATTATAACAAAGGCCTTTGAGTTGGTGTTCAACCATTTCGACCCTGGTCGATTTTTGGATATTTAATGGGGTAGATGGAGGAGTTGGATTTACTGGTTTAGTGTGAGGAATAAAAGAGGGTTTTCGGTTTTGAGAAGAGACAACCTTTTTGTTCTAAGGCTTTTGCGACCATTGTTTTGACCATAAAGTTATTTCGGATTTATCGCATAGGTTTTTTGATTTTCGACGTTTCAGACCAAACTAGTGTGGTCCATCATCAGGAAAACGTTTTGTGAGAAATGAAGGAAAAAATATATAACAGGTGTATAAATACGTGAAAAGTTGTTATAAGGAGTCGACTTATTAAAAATGAAAAATGAAACCATGCATTATAAAACTTAAGAAATTATATTTGTTTGTTTAATAATTGTTTATTTGTTTGTTTATTAATTTTTATTTAATAAGATCCGATTGGATTTATTTATTTATTTTATTTTAATTTTTTTATAAATTAATATCTAGAATTATTCATATTGGCTAGGGTAGGGATCCAATTTTGACTAATTTTCCATCCATCATCTCTGTTTAGATTGTTAGGCTGTTTTTCAATTTCGATTGCTTCTCTGAATTTTCTATTGTGATAGTGACCTATCTTGGCAAGAATTTTGGCCTCTTCAATACAAATGTGATGTTTAGTTTTGTCTGAATGTTCTGCGAGAGATGAAGGATGAGTGTGATTGTGTTTGATGTCAACAGCATGTTATTGAATCCTAATTCTAAAGGAACGACCTGTTTCTCCTATGTATTGTTTACCACACGAGCACGAGATCATATAGACACTTTTTTGTTCGATGGGATCAACATAGTCTTTGAATGATCTAAGGGAATTCCTAATAGTGTTTAAGGGTTTAAAATTTACCCCAATGTTTTTCTTCTTTAAAATCCTAGCAAGCTTGTTTGCTGTCCCATGTATGTAGGGCAAGTAAACCTTGGACACATCATTATTTGTTTGTTCTTTATTCCTAGGTGTTTTAGTGGCATTTTGAAAGGCTTTCATCACCTGATGTTTTTTATAACCATTATCTTTAAAAACATTAAAGAGGTGATTTTTCTCTTCCTCTAGGTGTTCATCATCAGAAATTTTGAAGGCTCTTGTGGCTAAGGTGTTGAGAACACCTAGTTTTTGGGAAGGGTGATGATGGGAATCAACATGAAGGTATTGTTCAGTGTGAGTTTTCTTCCTATAAAATTGATGGGATAAGGATCCATCAGGCCTTTTTGTGACTCTGACATCTAGAAAAGGAAGACTACCATTATTTTCAACCTCCATAGTAGATTTGATGTGATCAGATTGTTTATTAAGGTGAGTCAAAAATTCATATAATTTTTCACAACCATGGGGCCAGATGGTTGTCACAAAACGTTTTCCTGATGATGGACCACACTAGTTTGGTCCGAAACGTCGAAAATAAAAAAAACCTATGCAATAAATCCGAAAGAACTTTCTGATCAAAACAATGGTCGCAAAAGCCTTAGAACAAAAATACTGACCCTGTACGGACATGATACAGCTGATAAAATCCAACAATTTGAGAGGATGCGTTTGTAAGTAATGAGAAGGAAATCTGATCTAACTTTTCTGAAAATATGTAGCGACGCCGATGTTACACCTATTTTTACCATAATCAATCATAGACTTCGCAATAAGAAAAACGACTATATTTTTCACAAGGTTATCATTTCATTACTCCGGAATGAAATTCAAAAAGAAAGGTTTAAATTAGACAATTTGTCACGTAAACTTCTTGTTCTTCACACTACTTTGGGAAATATCATCCAACCACCTCTTTGGGCATGAATAGATGCCTGCTCCTCCCTAAAAACCATGAAACTTGAAGAAATCATTGTAAACAAACAACGCAACAAATTTACCCGATTAGAAAACACGCAGAAACAGGTACGGATGAACATAATACACGGATTGCCTCCTCACCCTGAAAAAAACAAAAAATCTGTACATACACTCCACGATAACATCGAAACTCCTTCTTTTAGCATAATTAAGACTGCCCAAAAGAATAGCTTAAATAATATTATAAATAGACTTATGATATTTAATAACAACATGAATCTTCAAGCCAAAAATAATACATCCGTCATCCAAAACAGTAACCACGCTAACGTAGAAAAAAATAATAATAACATTAACAAAAACAATAATAACTACAATCTCCGAAAATCCCCAAGCAACACGTGTATAAACAATATTGATCACAATCTAAACAATTTTGGTGCGTGTTCAGACAATTCCGATAACAGTCGCGACAGTGACCAAAACAGTCCCCGCACAAACTCAGTAAATAACAGTAATACCCACGCTAAAAAAAATAACCCTCACACCTCCATTACTCAACAAATAAATCATAAATCTAACTACAATGATAATAACTACACTCTTACAGGAAATTGTGATAACAAACCAAACTGTTTTGACACACGTATAACAAATTTTGATAAAAAACGCAGCAATGATAGCTATAACAGTCTTGACTTTCGTTGTAACCCTCCCATTGAATTTATTAATAACACCTGGCGTCTAAGTAATATTGAACCCAGCTCCACTGTTAGCATTAACCCCTTCACCTCCATTATACAAAAAATGAACCCTGATATCACAAATATTAGGAATAATAATATCAACAACCCCCGTATAATGAATAACAACCACAGCGCTGAATTCCAATGTAATAATGAACCAAATAGTAATGACAACAAAAAATTTGTAGCAATTAGTCTACCCAACACCGACACGATTTGCAATAATATCATGAACCCAAATCTCATCCTTAGTATCTCCAACAACAATAGTAAACAAGTAAAAAACTTTGAACGTAAGACTAACCAGGTCAAAACCATTGTAACCAAAAATTTAGTTATCAACCTATCAACCCATCCCATTGATGATTACACTACTAAATTACTAGAAAAAGGTCTTAACTTTGCCATTGCCCCTCGCAAAATATCTTATGCAACATCAAAAATAGTATTAAAAACCTCTTAGATAATGTTAAAGAAGAAATCAGACAATACTGCTCAGTAATTCTCTGTAGAGTAAAACCACCAAAGAGCAATATCACCAAAGAAGAATTTTTGGCTCTAAAATCCCTAAACAATAACAAGAATTTAGTAGTTCTAAAAGCAGACAAAGGTAGGGCTGTTGTCGTTATGAACAAGGAAAACTACATTGAAAAAATGTTGGATCACCTCAATAACAGTGGAAGTTATAAGAAACTTAATAAAAACCCCTTAAATAAGATTGCAAAGGAAGTTTCCAATGTCATTAAATTAAGCAACATAAAAGATGATGATAAAAAGAAATTGCTTGTTATCTACCCTTCCACCCCTAGGATATATGGACTTCCTAAAATTCATAAGGAAGGGGCCCCTCTTCGACCCATCGTCAACACAATAGGCAGCCCTACTTATCAACTTGCAAAATACCTAGCTCATAAACTCAAACCCTTAGTCAGAAACACTAGCTCCTTTGTTAAAGACTCCTCTTTCTTTGTAAACAAGAT
>ML813035.1:207459-230912 GCA_009831015.1 Picea engelmannii | reverse complement strand
TGATTCCCATCATCACCCTTCCCAAAAACTAGGTGTTCTCAACACCTTAGCCACTAGAGCCTTCAAAATTTCTGATGATGAACACCTAGAGGAAGAGAAAAATCACCTCCTCAATGTTTTTAAAGATAATGGCTATAAAAAACATCAGGTGATGAAAGCCTTTCAAAATGCCACTAAAACACCTAGGAATAAAGAACAAACAAATAATGATGTGTCCAAGGTTTACTTACCCTACATACATGGGACAACAGACAATCTTGCTAGGATTTTAAAGAAGAAAAACATTGGGGCAACTTTTAAACCCTTAAACACTATTAGGAATTCCCTTAGGTCAGTCAAAGACTATGTTGATCCCATCAAACAAAAAGGTGTCTATATGATCCCATGCTCGTGTGGTAAACAATACATAGGAGAAACATGTCGTTCCTTTAGAATTAGGATTCAAGAACATGCCGCTGACATCAAACACAATCGCACTCATCCTTCATCTCTCGCAGAACATTAAGACAAAACTAAACATCACATTTGTATTGAAGAGGCCAAAATTCTTGCCAAGATAGATCACTATCACAATAGAAAATTCAGAGAAGCAATCGAAATTGACAAACAACCTAACAATCTAAACAGAGATGATGGATGGAAAATTAGTCAAAATTGGATCCCTACACTAGCCAATATGAATAATTCTAGATATTAATTTATAAAAAAAAAAAATTCCAATCAGATCTTATTAAATAAAAATTAATAAACAAACAAATAAACAATTATTAAACAAACAAATAAATAATTATTAAACAAACAAATATAATTTCTTAAGTTTTATAATTCGTGGTTTCATTTTTCATTTTTAATAAATCAGCTCCTTATAAAAACTTTTCAAGTATTTATACACATGTTATATCTTTTTTCCTTCATTTCTCACAAAACGTTTTCCTGATGATGGACCACACTAGTTTGGTCCGAAACGTCGAAAATAAAAAAACCTATGCGATAAATCTGAAAGAAATTTCTAATCAAGAGACAACCTGTTGTGCTTCCTTATCTCTTTTAATATCCTCTACCCAACTCTAAGGCCGAGCCATGAGGACATGGGCACAAATCTCATCCTTAAGGCCACTGATGAAACATTCTCGAAAAAAAACATCATACATGCCCTCTGTACAAAAATCCAATCGCTCAAAAGCAGCTATAAAGTCTTCCACTGTGCTAGATTGTTTCAACTTTGTCAAACAGCCTAAATGATTGGTGTTAGTGTCAAAGAATTCATAACTCTCTGCCACAAAGTGTGTCCAAGCAACATACCTTTGATGGGTAGTTTTTCTCCATTGCCACCATTGCCAATGTTCTTGATCTAGATGGAGAACACCATATCGGAGTTTGGCCAAGTCATCTGTAATGCCGTACAAAGAGAAATAATGTTCCATTTGATTTACCCAACTAGTGGGATCCGAGCCATCAAATTTGGTCACATTCACAAGTGGAAGGCGTAGGTCACGCTGAAAGTGATGGGGATGAAAATTATGGGAATGAGAGGAAGTTTTAGCTTTGGTATGTAAAGGTGGGTCAGATAAATGGGGATCTACAGGGATATACAGCTTGGTGCAGATCATCAAAGCAACATATTCAAGCTGGGTAGTAATGTCCTATTTAAAGGCCTTCTTTAAGTTCCTCGATTGAGGCGGCGATGGAGGAATGCATGTTTTTATTGATGGTGGAAATATTGGCACTGAGTTGTCTCACTTCTTATTGGATCTATGTGAAATTAGATTGCAAGGTATTGAAGCGAGCTTCCAAGTCTTGGCTACGGGTATGGGCCATGATGATGAGGGAACCGAAAAGGGGCAGGTGGGGTCAAAAAAAAATGCTGAAAAATGATAGTTATGAACGTGATAAGGCAGAAGAGATAAATCCATGGAATAGGTCTCAAATAATGGTGCAATAAACTTAGTGGAGTTATACTCTGGTCTGAAGAACACTGTAGTGATGAAATTCCCAAATGCTTAATCATGAATAAATGTGTAGTGATTTGGAAACTCGAACACAGTTGTGCGGAAATAGATCTCGCCTGTTTTGTTTCCATCCCCAAGGGTTAGGTATTCAAGGGTTCTATAGACAAGGGTTTTCCCTGTGCTATAACTCTCTAATATACGTGCAGGGTCCAACAGTAGTACTCGTCCCAATATCTTAGGGCACCAACTAAGGAGGCTAGACCATTCCCTTAGCTGTACTACCCAACTACCCAAGTACTAGAGAGTATCTTCTTGAGTGTTGTTCTCGGTGACACTATAGCAGTCAGGTGCCCAATCAGTTTATCTAAAGAGGCCTTTAGGAAATCTAGGCTGATCCGTATATAGGTGTTGTCTGATGCGCTACCACTCAAAGGAGTACCAACAGGGGTTACAAGGGTGGCCAACAGATGTGCGCTTAAGTATGACTTGTATTTCCTGCGTGTATGAATCCCCAACCGTGGGTTTATGCGTGTAACGACAGATCTCTGTAGCCTAAAGACGCCAGAATACGTCTCTACCTTGAAAAAAAAAATTTACCCACAATTTTTTGTCGAGGAAAGTGCTCTGATACCACTTGTAATATTCCAGATATAAAAAGTATGCAGAATAGAAATAAAATGCTAGAAATGGTAGATGAACAACAATATAACCAGAACAACACCACAATAATGCCAAAATGATACTAGAATAACACTAGAAAGAGCACTTCGATTACTGAGAGCAATGTTCACTTGGCTCTTCGAGGGGGCAACCTCCAACAGAGAAGATCTCTATTACAATAATATCTAAGATGGAGTTCTCATACCCTCGAATCCTATTTATACTAAATATGTCTATCAAAAGAACCATCTAGAGGAAGATCCTTCTAGAAGAGGAAGCTTCTATTAGGTCTTCTTACATTCGACTTATTCTTCCTTATTGTTAGGCCTTATTAATATTGACCTTTATTACATTAGAATATAATATTCTACCTGTGTGAGGGGTTAGGTCCCTAACATTTTTCACGTGTACATGCTTGGATATGCATATAGCATGCTTGTGAACTTATAATAGTCTATTATTATGAAATAATGCTTGAATACGACTAATGATAGATTACGAATTCAAGAAAAATGATATAGCAGGGTTAAAGATGTGGATGTTGTTGTTATAATTTCCATCTAGGTGAAGACCCATGAGGGTGGCAGGAATGGTGATTGAAATGATGAAGGAGGAAGTTTGTGAGCTTCTACAAATGTCAGTTGATCAAATAACAACAAGTAGGTGGATAACAACCATGCAGGTATGCATTTAGTTTCTTTTGATGCATACATGTTGAAAGGGATTGAGGTAATAATTCCCTCAGTTAATTTTTAATATTTAAACTGATATGTAATGACCAAAGGCCTAGAGTATGTAAGTGTTGTTGATGGTAGAATGCATTTAGATAAAATGTTGGTTGCATATTATGTTATGATTGGCTATGGGATCATAACCTGGTTAATTCAGGAGGCATACTCCTTCTATAACAATGAATATCCATAGAGCTAGTCATGTGTGAGACCATAATATGGTTGGATATGGAAGGGCTATAACGTTAGGTGAGTTCTCAAGGGTATCTACTGTATTTATGATGTTTGGACTACAACCTCTTTTCCAACACTGAAGAGCACTTAAATATTATATTCTTGGTGTTTTATTTGGTTGGAAAAGGAAGGTATCCAAATAGTTAGGCAAGCAGTAGGAAGTGTGTGGATGATGTTTTGAGTCATTGGACAGACCTTCCAACTCACCTTGGTGAATTCATTGTTAATTTTTGAGCTATTATTAGGTTTCTTTTCAATTTACTAGATACCAATATCATAGGTAGGATTACTGAGAGAAACACAATCACAAGATACACAACATTTTATCCTGGGAAACCCTCATGGGGGAGAAAACCCAACAAAAAATTCCTTAATATAGATAGCCAATACAATGCCAAGACAATAAAACAAAACACTAGAGAATATCCAACACTGAGCAATGTGCCTCTCTCTTCCTTCTTCTCCCAACTGCAACTACCAAACTTACGCACTGGATGAGCGAATGAGTGAGTGAGATAATGAGATGTTGGCTTCCTTTATTTATACAAACTAGTAGGTGTTGAAAAGGTCTCTTCACTGGGCAAGGCCGACTTGTATTCTTAGTGGTTAAAACCACGTTAATTAGCTTGGGGGAAGACTTCTCAATTTGCATATTATATTTAGGGTTTGACCAATCCACAAAAGGGGATTAATCTAATGAATAATAAATAGAATACTCTTTGTAGTTATAATATTTCAACACTGCCCCTTAACAAGAAGGGTATTCTACAACATCATCAGGAGAGAGAGAGGGAAATAACATCAACAACATCTGGAACAGTGACTGGCATATCTATAAATCATCGAAAGTTTTTCTTCATCATCAATATCATCATCCACAACAGGGAGCTGGAATGGAATCATCATAATTTGCATCAACATGGATTAATATAAAACTAATACATCATCATCATCAATAACAACACAAGGCTGATACAACATCAACAACTGCAACATCACAACATGAAGGTTGGATCATCATCAACATCAACACTAGACTGGAAATCTTTAGCACGAAGATGGCATCTCAACAACATCAACACGAAGCTGGAAATTATCAGCACGAAGTTGGCATCTCAACAACATCATCACAAAGATGGCATCTCAACAACATCAGCACGAAGATGGAATCTCAACAACATCAACATGAAGCTAGAAATATTCATCACGAGGATGGCATCACAACAACATCATCACGAAGCTAGAAATATTTAGCACAAGGATGGCATCACAACAACATCAGCACACAGTTGGAAATCTTCAGCACAAGGATGGCATCACAACAACATCAACATGAAGATGGAAATCTTCGGCACAAGGATGGCATCACCAATACTCACCCTTTCGAGGGAGGTCCTTTTAGACTACACTAAGCTTATCTCAAAAGTGTTCAAACTTTACACGAGATAGAGGCTCAGTCAACACATCTGCAACCTGTTCATTCATGCTAACATACTGGATCTTTATGGCTCCTCTCTGCACCATATCACGGATGTAATGATATTATATTTCCATGTGTTTTGACTTGTCATGGAACACAGGGTTCTCTGTCATCTTTATGCAACTCTGGTTATCACATAGAATCACAGTTTCTTCCATCTCTAGATTGAATAGACCTGTCAACAAAATCTGAAGCCATATGGATTCACAACTGGCGGAACATGCAACAATGTATTATGTTTCTGTCGTGCTGAGAGAAATACTTGATTTCTTCCTACTCTGCCATGAGATCATGGTTGACCCTAGACTAAAACAACATCTTGAAGTGCTCTTTCTGTTAGAGACACTTCCATCCCAATCTAAATCGATATAACCACTCACTCTGAAGTCACGATCTCCATTATAAATGAAACCAAAATCTAATGTACCCTTAAGGTACTTCATCACATGTTTTGCAACATTAAGGTGAACACGTCTAGGTTCTACCAGATACCGACTCAAGGAAAAACATATATTTGGCATGGTATTTGTCAAATACATCACCGAAACAATAATCTGTTTGTACAGAGTAACATCAACCAATTTTTACAAGGTATCTACCAGGAGCTTCAACTTCATTTCTGTGGGTGTGTACATGGATTTACATTCCAACATGTCAAAATTTTTAATTATTTCAACTGCATACTTCCCTTGGTTGAGGAAGATCTTCTCTGGGCTCTGCCAAACTTCGAGACCTAAGTAATAATGCATTAGGTCTTTCATCAAACTTTGTAGCGAGATTCTTCTGCAATCTGTGATGAGATTTTCTTCATCTTGTAAAGAATACATCATCTACATATAGTAGCAACAATATAACTGGCTCATCATTCATAACCTTGAATTAAAGGTTAGAATCAAATTTACTCTTGGTAAAGCCCAAGCTTGCCATGAAACTTTCAATTCTTCCATACTAAGATCTAGGAGCTTACTTCAATACGTACAGAGCTTCCTTCAACCAGCATACATGAGTCTTTCTATATTCAATATTCAAATCAAAATTTTCACATCATATTGTACCATTCTGGTACACTTGCTTCAACTTCAACTTAATGTGCACAATCATGTGCTTTCTGCAAAGCATTATCTGTCTCACTTCCTGAGAGTATGTACTCTCCTCTTTTTGAAATTGTTCTTATGAAAGTGGGACTCTGCACCTGCATTTTCTTTGAAGTTGATAATGCCTGCTCCATTCTCACTATGACTGTTGAAATCTAAGAGTAACTCCTCTACTTCATCATGGCAACAAATTCATTTGAAACTAAGAGTGGCTCAATAACCGATACTGAAGGTAAATCTTCTTCTTTCATGGAGGTAACTCTATATTTTATTGTAGTCATGTCTCCATGACCCAACTAATGTATTACACCAACTATCACTCAATTTTAAATGTGAGGATTCCTCCCCCTGCATCTCATATTATATATGAATCATGGTTGTTCTGGTTGTCTTCATGAGTACTGGAACTATTTCTTCAATTACTGGAGTAAGTGTCTCGTCATAGTCTTCTCCCTATTGTTGGGAGAATCCTATGGACACACATTAGTAATTGTACATCTAAAACATTATTGATCTGTTAGATCAATCTTGGAAGTCAATATTGACTTCTCTTCTAGTCTCATGGAAAAATCTAGATCCTAGTCTTTCTGACTGGCTTCCTTCTCTGTCACTGAAACAAGGGAATCTTCCTAGGAGATTTGTTCTCTCCTAGAATTTTCTGAAGCTACTATCTGGTCTTCTCATGGCACCTATCTCCCAATCATGGAAGTTGTCTCTTCATCTGATCCTTTCTGAGATTAGGCTTACTCTTGATTTGTTCTGAGTCTACAAGGACTTCATCATATCTTACAGGGTATACTTGGTGTTGAATACCAAGTCTAAATATGAAAAGCTGAGTCAGAATTCAAGTGAATTCTACTTCATGTCAAGGTGGATTCATTATCCTTTGAATAAGTCTACTGTGAGTTCTTGTTCTAATGTTCGGTCATCTTTGGAGCCTTATGCTCCTTACAATCAATCTCCATATAAGATACTCTGGATCTCAAAACTAGCTTCTTCATCATCTTCTTTGGTACATGAATGTATATGTACATAGTGTTTTTCGTGTCTCATCTAATCTGTTTCCTTCCTCAGGGTTATCACCTGTAACCTGGAACAAGGTCAACACAATAACAAGCAAGAATAATACTCTTTTGATAATAGTAAAACAATAGCACAAATAATCGTCACAGTAGCTCCTTCAGGGCTATCACTTGTGACCCGACTGAAACAAAGATTAAAAGTAGGAGATACAATGTGAAATGATATCAACACTCTTCTAGTGTTGTGATCAAACATTCATCCAAGGTAACAAGGAACCAAAACAAAAATTTTCTCCTAGAGGAGATGTTAGTTGTATCTGGTAAATGATTACATTAAGCATTTATCTCAATATGCTCACATGCTACCAAGTATAATACTTTTCAAAGACTGCTTCCTCAACTATAGTGTTTACTTGTAATGGGGTAGTTATCAACTTGTTATGTGCAAATTTTAATCTTATAAAATTAATTAATCAAACATGGAACCTGGAGTCTTGTCCTCAAGAATGAGTGTGTTTCTTTTCTTCCAAGTCTCCTTCACTCAATATGAACAGTGCTTTCTTCAACCTGTCTTTTGTACTAAGACAATATGTTATCTTTATAGAAATCTAAGTTAGAGAATAAGCTCTATAAACTCAACTTTAATCAACCTTGATCATTTTGACCAATGGTTAGTATGATTTCAACATAACACCTAGATGTTCATAAGGTCAAAACAATGCCATAACAAATAGATGCATATCAAGATAATCAAACCTGGGGTGCATTAGTCTTGTGAGTATGTTGGATATGATATCCTTCTGGATCTATGATAGGAGATCCTTTCTCCTGCAAGTACCCCTTAGAATAATATAGTTGAAACATATGTAAGTACATACCTCTGATAGTATCGACGGGTGGTGGTACCATCCGGTAGCAGCGGTGATAGGTAGCAAACATTCAAAACTTCATAGGTGTTTCAACTTTAAGGTTGGACAACACTTTACAAAATATTTCACTACAACTGGAACTACAGTTGTAACTGCAAATTATATTGCAATTGGTACTTTATCTGTAACTTAAGGTTTTATGAGAAAACCGTAATTTTTCAATCTTCAAATTTTGAAATTCTAATCCAAGGGATAGATGCCCTGAGATGAGGCGAGTAAGCTGGTGCAGTCATATTTTTGAAAATCCAAATTTTACCCCTTGAAATTGAGCTTGCATAAATTTGTACTGGTACTTCTGGTACTGGTTTTGGTTTCTTGGTTTTTCTGGTTTTCTGGTACTTTTGGTTTTTTGGTACCAATCAAAAACTAGGGTTTTACTTTCCAGAGGCTCTGTCCATTGAAAAGGTGCGCTCAAGCTGCCAAAAGATTCACTAGGGTAGGGAACACTTTTCTATATGTTTTTTAGGAAAAATTTCCTCTCCAACAAAAAGCCCTAATTTTCTTGTATGACAACAATGGCGTTTTTGCTTATCCAGTGAAAGGTTCTCTCATCAACGTAGCTCTAATACCATGTTAAGTTTTGAGCTATTATTAGGTTTATTTTCAATTTACTAGATAACAATAGCTTAGGTAGGATCACTCTGAGAAACACAATCATAAGATACACAACATTTATCCTGGGAAACCCTCAGGGGGGAGAAAACCCAGCAAAAAATTCCTTAATATAGATAGCCAATACAATTCCAAGACAATAAACCAAAACACTAGAGAATATCCAACACTGAGTAATGCACCTCTCACTCCCTTCTTCTCCCAACTGCAGCTACCAAACTTCCGCACTGGATGAACAAATGAGTGAGTGAGATAATGAGGCGTTGGCTTCCTTTATTTATACAAACTGGCAGGTGCTGAAAAGGTCTCTTCACTGGGTAGGGTCGACTTGTCTTCTTAGTGGTTAAAACCAATTTAATTAGCCTAGGGGGCGAATTCTCAATTTTCATATCATATTTAGGGTTTGACCAATCCAAAAAAGGGGATTGATCTAATGAATAATAAATCAATAATAAATAGAATACTCTTTGCAGTTACAATATTTCAACATTCATGACATAGTTATGTGGTATTGTGTAGCCAATGCATGGATGCATTGTGTAGATGTGGCCATGGGTATTGGCACATTGATTGCTATTTTTTTTAGTAATTAATGGTTGCATTATGAAAAGCCAGTGGTGCTGAAAATACATAATAATGGGTAGTTGCATTATATTTAATATGAGTACTAGCTGAAGGTGATTGGATTGTTGTTTGTTACAATTCCAAGATCAATTTTTGGAGCTATTAAAAATGTTACAAGTGATATTACAAGAATTATTAAATGCATTTGGGTGAATGCATGTATATACTATACAAATGATTATAGATGACATGATGTGAGTATTGCTAACTCATGAAGTTGAAAACACTTCAGGAACTATTAGATATTACAACAAGAAAGTTGCAGGTTAACGTTAAATTACAGAAAATCTCTGTTGGATAGAAGAAAGAAAGTAGTGGATGATAATACATGTGCATGTAATGATGAGATCATTCCATTTGATATTTGGATCGATGGAAGTAAATGAATTGTAGTAGCAAACAATTCTGAGATCACTTGTTTCCATGAATATATATATATAGCTTGTACCTGAGATATTGACAATTTGTTTGGCTAAGGAATGTTGAAATTGTAGGAAGAAAGGGTCTTGAATATGGCAGTGTTGCAAGTCCATAAAGAAGACCAGTGCCTATTGCTACAAGAGCCAAATTATTATGAGCAGAAGCTCATGTCTGGAAGTTTTGTTTTTCCTATATGAAACAGTTTTGGGAATTATAATTTAATAAATTACTGACAAATTGTTTTGGATGAATGTAAATCAAGGAAATTGTAGGTAGGATGGTCTTGAATATGGCAGGGATGTAATCCCATAAGGAAGACTAATATATACAGCTGCAGAGCCAAACATTATGAGCAGAAATCTCATGCTTGGAAAATTTTGTTTTCCTATATAAAACATATTTGACATTTATGATTGAAATTATTATAACAATATTTCATGATGACTGTGTTTTTATAATACAAATGAGATGATGGCTATTGAAGTTGGAAGCTCGTGCAAAAGAACACCAGAAGGAAATCGAGATCAATGATGAAGGCATGGAATGAAGAAATTCCAGTGGACTTGTTGCAGCTAGAGTTCTTGAAGCCGCAACTATGAAACTTCCTGGCCGAGTGCACAAGAGCCCTGGAGAGAAGTGGAACAACCTGACGGGCTGCATGGAAGAGAAATGGGTTCATTCTTTTGGGTTGTGCGGGGATGAGAGGGAAGGAGAGCTTGTTGGTTGGAACTACTTCCAAAAATACAAATTCTGAAGATCATTATACATTTTTTGGGTCGGAATACCTGTGTATACATGTTTAATTTTAGGTCAGAGTGCCTATGTATATAAGAGTTGGTTGGAATGCATGTGTGTATTAAGTCCAAAGAGCCTACATTTGTAATTCTAATAACATTGGAATGGTGTTGTGCATTGAGGAAAGGTGCCAAAATAAGGGGATGGGGATGTAACATCCCAATTTCAACCCTTATGAACTAGAATGTATTATGTAATTGTGACTTAGGCTGGTGAGCCGGTAAAGTTGAAAAAGGGAGAGAGTGCCTAGGAAATGTAATAATTCATATACATTAATAAAATACACTGTTGGATGCACGACATACAAGGACAAAAGAGATAGGGGGCTATGATTCCATGAGAGAGGGGGCTTGAGGGGCTAAGTCTGTTTATTATTATTTTATTTACCCATAATTGATTTTATGGAGAAAAGTGCTTAGATGGGATTCTTGGGGAAGGGCATGTGGTTCTTGGTTTGTGTGATTATATAAACATTCCTTGTGGGCTGGTTTGGTTTGCTTCTTTTCCCTAGTGTGTTTCTTCTCCCCGAGTTCTTCTTCTTCTTCCTCTTCCTTCACTTAGATGGAATTTGTGTGCTCTTGGTCCGAGCATGGAAACAAATGACAGGAAGGGGAGAGCCATTGATGATTGGTTGTAATAATTATTGATCATTCCAAGAGGGAATGGATGCTTGTGTGCATGATCTTGATGGTAGTTCGGATAGAACTCTCCATGACTGCAAGTCCTGAGAGTCCCAGCAAGGAGATTCTTAACTAGAAGCACTGAAGCCTTGGAAGGAGATGGACAAACTGAGGAACTGCGTGGCAGAGAAGGGGGTCCATTCTCTTGAGGTTGTGTAGGATGGGTAGAAGATATCTGGTGTACTTCGGATTGATGTGAGTTCTGAAAGGCATGTTATAGCTTGAGTGTTGAGAGGCCTATTAGTTATGAGACTGATGGAAATTCAGATAGAACTGCCCACAGCTGAGAACCCTTGGATTTTCTAGTAGGGATATTTCTTGACCAGTAGCACTAGAGCCCCAAAGAGAAATGGGACAATCGAAATGACTGCATGGCAGCGAAGGGTGTTCATTTCTTTGGGTGGTGTGGGTTGAGGGGGAAAGAGAGATGGAAAATTGGGTTTTTTTGTGAGGTTGGGAAACCTGAGAACTAGTTATCCAATTGTTGTGTGTTTAGACTTGGCCTAGGACTCATCCTTGTGGATTCATAGCGTTGGCTTGGGGGTGACATGTTGTTGAGATTAAAAGAACAACAATGTCTATGGTTGGGAGAAACGTCCTTGGTCTGCAACCAGTTGGTGAATGTTACTTGAAAGATAAGTGATCTCTATGTTTTTTGTATAATGTTATTCCATTGTGTATTTAATTTTCTCTGATATATGTATTTTAATGTGCCTATCTGTTGGTTATTTGTTGTGCATGACACATTGTTTATTCCTTTTATATTGTAGCATGGATCTCAATTAATGCATGCGATTTTCATGACACTAACATTGTTGAACAGTCCTTTGTTTTTGAGATAATATAAGAGAACTGAGTCTTGGGACTTCAGTGTTCCCTACCTACTGGTGGTTGGGTGTATTGCAGTCAAATTAAATGGCGTAGCTGGGCCTGCGAGTGGTCGGTTACGTTACAACATTGTGAGGCACCTTTTTTGTTACTTGATCAGTTCGATATCTATTGATTTGACATTATGGAAATTTCATTTTCGATGCATATTTTCCATAATATATAATATGATCATTAGGACATGCATCATTAACATGATACTCCATTCCGATATATTTCATAATTGAAGATAACTCTCGGTATGTGTGAGGTACATTATTTGACGGTAGTAATAAAAATTCACTTGACAATCTATAGCATAAAAAATAACTAGTTAATGTAAATAATAATAATAAAAAATATCACATCCTGAATATATTACACATTTATTGACACTAAAAAAAGAGAAAAGGAATTTCTACCTTTACGTATATGTGACGAACTATATTATTACGTACGTTAGGATATGTGTGAGACAAGTGTTTGACAAACCATTCAATACCTTCAAGTTCACGAACAACATTATAGCTCATAGAATATTTGTTCTTGAGCCTTCATAAAGGGGTTGTTGTGCCTTCTCAAACAAAGGTACAACATGAATATCATCAATGTTGTCCTCATCGATAGGAGAAAAGATTTCATGGACCAATCTATTTGTCCCATCATCTGGCTGAATGATAATATTGGTGTCATCTTCTTCTGTATAAGAATTAACTTGATCATGATGATCGTCAATATCCATACGACCATCTTCCTCATCATGTACAATAATATTTCTACTACTACTAGGCACATTTTTAATCACCACACACATAGGAGGATTTTTCTTTATAATTACAAATAATCAATAAAATTAGTGTTTATAACAAATATTAAAAGGAAAGAAAAATTTCTAAATACACTCAATACAAAGACAATATATAATAATAAATACCTTACCATGGGATGATATGTGAACCCCCCTTCAACATGCCCATTTATCCAACAATTTCTATCAACTGTTTTTCTTACAAGTCTTCTTCTGTTAAATCCCCTGCATTTATTGCAAGGGCATTCAAGTTTCACAATACCTTTTGCCTCCAATTGATCCGAAAATGGATAGATTCTATACAACACTTGATCTGAAAAAATCCCTAAGTTAAACACAAATTTCTTATTCCAAAATATTTCATTGATAGTGCTTATAGCATGGATGTGATTTATCTTACTCAAACAAACACTTTAACTAATGATCATAACTTGCAAAATCCATCTTACATAAGCAAATGTGGAATCACTTTATTAATGCTCAAATACTTCAATTATAATAAAAGGAATTTAAAATACAAGAGCTGAAGATGCCTTTCAAATATGTTTTTCTAACACAGAAAAGGACATCACCCTTGCATTCCTCTCGAAAGATTGAGAAAAGTGAGTATAAAGTCAACTATATTTTGCTTACAGTGCCCCAGAATGCCCTTGGCACATAAAATAATACAATGACCTTTTTGTTTCTTTTCTCAATTGCAGAAACAGAGTGAACCATTGAATTCCTGGTGAAAAATCGTGCAAATTTGATATAAAATACTTGAAATTCCATCAAGGTACCATTTGGCATGCTTTACAATGTAGCCTCATATGCCTTGTACCCTTGGCATGCATTACAAGACCGAAATATCTACATAAAATTGTGTGTCCAAAGCCTTGGAATGTGTATGTATAGCCTTGGGGTCCATACCCATTAAATAGGGCAACCTCCAAAACTGTACCCAAAATAGTTGGTAACAATATGTTAAAATTAGCGGGAATCTCCACTATATCTAGAGCAGTTGGTGTAGTGGTTAAAATTGTCCGCTAGAATAGCGGAGATCCGGGTTCAATTCTTTGCATGGCATATCTCTTAGTTGTTGGTTTGTTCTATATTAACATATGGTTATATATATGTTGGAATATAGTTAAAACATTATAATATATATATGCCTAATGGTTAAGAACATGTGTTTCCTCTTAAGAGGTCACAAGTTCAAATCCAGAGGGGGGTAGGGTATGTATACCTTCGTAGACTTTACTAGTCAAATCATTGGGTGAAGGGGGGTCCCTTGTCCCACAAACAAGGGGGTCTCATACGCCAATTTTGTGTGCTGGCTTGGCCATGACCTTATATATATATGCCAAAACAAAAACTCCCGCACATATTTTTCTTAGCTCCCCGCATCTTAGGTGTTCATCACACAGTATAAAACGAGGACCAGAGGTTGAGGGATAGCCCTCGACCCCTTTTCTCCCACATAAAACACTTCATAAATTTAAATAAATTGTGTGCCATAGTTTGGTTAAGAACCACTGTGTGGTATGTTGGTATGAGGGCTATGTGAAGAATTTGGGTGCTCATGGAGGTCATGGGGTCGAACCCCCCGGACTACAAAATAATTTTATACATATATACCAATATTTTCCAATGGGAGGTTACCATGTGGTACTCTCATTGGTCCACTTGTACCCATATGCCACATGTCAACATTTGATTGAACCAATTGTTTGCCACTTGTCAACTTGTCATTCATCCACCCGGAGGAACAAATTCCAACTCAACTGCTGCCACGTCACTTGTAATATGCCACGTGTCACCCTAGAGCTTCCGCTTGTCAACTTGTGAGCCTGCCACGTGTCTCTTCAAGGTTGACTTTTGCTCTAGTTGACCTAAACTTTGACCAGCCATAACTTTTGCATACTGACTCTATTTTATTTATCGTTTGCGTCATTTGAAATATGATGATGAGATATTCTCAATGATTTCATTGTATATAAATTTTTAGATGATTGAATTTTGATCTTTTTTGACCCTTTCTAGATCCATGTGAGCGTTATGGATCCTCCTGGACCTCTGAAAGTGTTCCTGGATCCTCCCGGATCACCAATGTTTTCTTTAACAAAACAATATTCCTTTCATTTTCTTCATCTGTAATGTTGTTATCATTATTTGGCATTGGGATTTCATGTTACAACAAAAACAACTAAAGATGCAATATAAGTACAATATACAAATGTTTTCTTACAGTACAAATTATGTTGTCCAATATTGATCCCATTTGTACGTCTAGAGTTAATTAATCCATTGTTGTCATTGATTTAATAAATGTTCATAAGAGTAATAGTCAACAATTACTCAAGAGATAAAAATTAACCATATAAATATATACATTTTTACCACATAAGCTTCAAAGCTTCACTATAAGAAAATAAGAAAATTATTAAACAATTATAAAAAAGAAGTAGGCCAATATATAGCAATTGAGTAGACATGTTCATATATACATATTCCTAGACAAATTAAACTTATGTCCCCACAAAAAAAGTCCTAATCTGGGTTAATTAATTAGTTGGGTTGATCCAATTAAAATTAAAACGAGACAAAGAAATATTAAAAATTTCTAACCTTCAGAGTACGCCCAAAATCCAAGTTGTATAAATAAAGAATTCGATGTGAATAATAATAATAATAATAATAATCTATTTTTAAGTTCACGACCAAGATAGACACCAAATTGGTGTATGAGACCCCCTTGTTTGTGGGACAAGGGACCCCCTCTACCTAGCCACTGGTAAAGTCTACGGAGGTATACATACCCTACCCCCCTTTGGATTTGAACTTGTGACCTCTTAGGAGGAAATACATGTTCTTAAACATTATGCCCACTCAGGCTGTATCATAGAAAAGAGATTATTACATGCATTGAACAATGACTAGACAAATAATATTTTATAGATGTTGCACCTACAACAAAATTGTTGAAATCTCTAACATCCTTCAAACTTCCGACGCCCATTGACCACGTCAAAAATGACTAATTCTATGACCATTAGGCTCTTTCAAATGTATATCTAGTCATTTTTTACAACCCACAAACTTCGTCGGTATATCAACGAAAGTTTGATCTCTTCTGTCAATTGTGTGTCGTGATATCGACAAACTTGTGTTGCTATAGCGACAAACGTTACGACAATAGATCGAATATATTTCATCACAAGCGAATGAACTTTCATCGATATCTAGGGTGCATTATGTCGCAAAAGTGATGGAGGAATAATATCGTCGGAATTCCGAAGAATATTGGGAGCCCCGAAAAAAAAATGAAATTGTAGTAATTTGTGACGGTACAATTAATTTAACCCATATTGTCATAATATTTTACCAAATTTTGACCCCATATGTATTAGTGTATTTTTGGTGTTCAAGATGAGACACACATGAGTCCATTTATGGGTTGGACTCAAATGAGTCCATTTCTACCCCCCCAAAAGCTCCAAAGACTACAATTTTTAGTCTTTTACACAAGTAAGCATTTATTTGTCATTGTGTTTCTATAATTTGATTTGTTGGGTGATGGATAAAATCATATATTCATGTGTGGGTGTTATAAGGTATGCAATGCTCATAGAGTTTTTTAATTCCATGGAGGTCGCCATCATATTCCTTTGAATCCACAAGGAAAATTGTAGCTTTTGCAACATCTACCCCTCAATTGAAACAATGGACCACAAGTATGTTTAACCCACAGACCAGTTCTCTCATTCTCCTCTCAAACATACAATACATAGAACTTGATGACATTAGTAGATATAAAATTTCGTCCCTTTATAGGATCGATTGGTTGGTTGATGGTAATTGTAAAATGAATACCTAGATTTTTAGGGTTCCTTTTCACAAACATTCACTATAAAGGACATTTTCCCACCATTTTTGAATTAATAGTAAACCCCAATTTTGGTTTCTAGAGATTTAATTAGTGTAACAACAAGAAACCTTTAATTATAACTATGCTTTATCATGGCGTATAAAAATCACATGAAAACAAAGTATGGAATGGAGCCAATAGAAGATATGTTGAGAGATGGTATGAGGAGTGGATTCAAAATATTGTGTATTATTTACAAATCACTCGATTTTATGGTATGTTTTTTTATTTATGAAATCATGTATATTATATTATAAATGTAGATACACTCATTACACTTTATTTCTATGTTTTTAAAAGGGACATGAAGAGGTGGAACAAAATAAATCCAATCAAAAAAACATTCCAAATAACCCAAGCATAATATCCCTTGCAAGTAAGGACGAAATGAGGCATACAAGTAACTCTTGTAATGATAACAGTTTGAGCCCTGAATGCCGATCAATATAATTGAATGTTACAAGTTGTGTATCTTGGAATGCTTGTATCTGTCAAAATTAGACATTGTGTTTAATGTGGATATATTGTTCCAATTGGTATTACAACAGGTTACCAAGATTATTAACAATTATTTATTCACATTTTAATTGTTGTGGACCTTTATGTTGTCTCATTGTGTATGACCAAGGGTCCCTTATTTGTATATAATAAAACAAGTTTCTTATTCTATTGCGGTCTCTAGTATTGTAAAATGTTACATTATCGATTAAATATATGGACAATTTACATTATTACAATGAGTAGAGGTGTAATTAGCTAGTATATTTGTTTAAACAATAAAATACATTAATGAAATTGATCTATAAACTTCCATGGATATTCCACTACAACAGTTCATCACAACATATATTGTATTATGTTGAAATCTTTTATTAATGTAGGTTTATTTCCTTAGATCTGATATTTATGAAAATAATTGAAATATGAAAATGAAATATCAATCAAATGAACACACCATCCACACAAGTGAACATAATATGTACCCTGGGAAACCCAATATGGGAGAAAACCCAGCTAGAAGGTGAGGCCTATGCTTTACTATCTTTTCTTCAGTTATGAAGTGCAAGTACAAAGAAAGTGGCAGTCATTATGGAGTTTCCTTTGACACTGTAGCATGAATGACTGCTACAAAATATCCTACCTCGTATTTTATTCTCTCAAAATCCCACTCCTAGAGGTTCTACTCAACTATGGAACAATTACAATGCTAAAGAATGGAACCCCTTCTCATCCTAGCAGCCTAGTATTTAACATAGCTTGATAATTGTTTAGGGTTAGGGTTTTTTCATCCTCAACCTAAGTTATTTAGGGTTTTGGACCTTCTAGAATATTCTTGAAAGTCCCATGTGACTATCCCCACATATGTGAGTAACAGAGGCTTATGTGACATTCACTCATACCATGGTGGTCAATAAGGTAGGTCAACTTGTGGGAGTCATAACTTCCACATACGAGCTCTGATTGAGGTGATTTTCACATCGTTGGAAAGGTCTCTATGTGTATACCAACGTCAAGGAACTGTATGCTAAGATTGCAATTGTTTTACCCCAAAAAATGTCATTTGATGTCTCAAAATGGATTTAGAAGGTTTTAGACCCCAAATATCCAAACTAGGATGTGCCACTAAAATGAGCCCTGCAAGCCAATTCCTCCAGTGTTTCTACACATAAATTATCAATATAGATGATAAATTATATAATAATCCAATTTGGATCATACCTCCCCATTTAGGGAGGCATTTGGTCTTTGAAATATTTCACTGAATGAGGTGAGGAAAATTTTCCTCTACCTTCTCCCCAGAGTACCATTTTTCCTTTCTTTCTATTACTAGGCTTGTTGGTACAACAAAACATTCATTCTCTTATACCAAGCTACATCTTGCATTTTGGGCCAATACACATACCTTTGTAAGTTGGAAATTATGTTCCAAACACCAAAATGTCCTGCAACCTTGGATGCATGATACTCTTTGATAAGTTGCAATCTTTCACCTTTAGGAACACAAAGCTTGTCTCGATTATAGAGAAACCCATTCTAGATATGATAATTATCCTTACTGTCACATTATACTACATGAATTTTGTCGTGTAGCTATTGAAACACCTCTTTGAAGTCATCATATTCTATGTATGCCTTTTTGTACGCATCATGGGTCAAAAGATCCATGTGCATAAGAGTTCCCAAAGTTGTAATCTTGGATGTGGGTGGCCTTGAAAGCATGTTTTCCAACTTATTAGTGATTCCCTTTTTATATTTGATGACTAGATGAATCTTTTGAAAGATCCCCATCCACTTATAATGTCTGGTTTGTTGAATATTACTCCTGACCTACAAATATTGCTATGGTTGGTGATTAGTGTGAATAATGGTTTCCTTTCCCATCAGATAGTGCTTCCACTTCTTAACAACTTGAACTAGAGCATAGATTTCCTTATCATAGGTAGGGTAGTTTAGGACTCCCCCATGAAACATTTCAAAATGATAGCATACTAGTGTACCTCATTGTAACAAAACTACTCCCATAACATACACACTTGCATATGTCTCCACTTTGAAAATGTTTCTACAATTTAGGAAATGCAAGAACTAGTGCTTGAATGATACTTAATTTCATCTCGTCAAAAGTTTTATGTTGATTCTTTGCCCATTGGAAACTCTTTCCACTAGTTGTTATGGCATGGAGTGGTGCAACTACCACTGGAAAGGATGCTATGAACTTCCATAGGTACTATGTTTCCCCAAAAAATCTCCTAAATTTAGTGACTTTAGTAGGAACTAACCACTTGATGATGATCTCCATCTTCATGGGATCTATATTGAGTTCCCCTCCACTGAGAACGTACCCCAAATACATGAATAATTTCTAAGAAAAATCACATTTCTTAATGTTATCTAGTAGCTAATGTTTTTTTAGAGTTTCTAACACCTGCATGAGATGTGAGTTGATCTCTTCCCAAGTAGAGATATAAACCAATATGTCATCCAAATACACTATTACAAATGAATCCAAATAGGGATGCAATACATCATTCATCAATCACACAAAATGTATCTAGTGCATTACATAAACCAAAAGACATGACTGACCATTCATACATACCTTGCCTTGTATTGAAGGTGGAATTCCAAGTGTCTTCTTATTTAATGTGTACCTGATGGTATCTTGATTTGAGATCAAAATTGGTGAAGTACTTGGCATGTTGTCACTGATCCAAGAAACCATCAATCCTCGACAAAGGGTACCAATTCTTGAGTGTGATCTTGTTCAAATATCTGTAGTTGATACACATTCGCCAATTCGCATCGTTCTTGGGTACTTTGATGATAGGTGACCCACAAGGTGAGGTGGTTGGTCTAATTACTCCTTGTTCCAGCAACTACTACAACTATTTATTCACTTTGTCTGCTTCCATAACAAATTATCTATACAACCCAATATTTGGTAATGGGGAGTCAGGAAACAATTGTATCTCATGATCCACTTCCCTCTTAGGTGGCATCCCTTTAGGCTCCTGGAAAACTCCTTTGTACACCTACAAAAACATCTCATTTTTTTTTCTCTTTTTTGGTACATCCCTTCAGAGATGCCTTTACTCTTACCAATTTCTCCCTAGGTTTATTCTCTCTTAAGAAAAGAAATACATATTTTTTTATTGGAATTGACCAATTTTTTGGCTTGGTTGGCACTTACCAGAGAAATATTTGGTTTTCCTTTATGTGCATTGATGAAATAAGACTTCCCATCCTTGATCATGTGGTACTGGTTTTTTCTCTGTATGAATATCACATCCCTCATATACATGTAGGGGCTTCCAAACACTACACCACACGTGTCAATGGGTACTACATATAACTCCACTTCATCAATAAAATTTTCACTTACAAAAAATGTATCTTACACAGTTTAGTGACTTTGATCTCTACATCCTTATTCACCCATCCCAATGGATATGGGCTTGGTTGAGGTTGGMCTRTGAGCYGAAATTGAATAGAGAATCTACCTTGGTCTTTTTTACATGGATATTGATATGAAAGAGTTCTCTCATCACCTTCTCTTCCTTATGATGAARGCCACTCATATTAATCTCCTTCTGCACTAAAGTGCAAACAATATTCTCATCCACATGTGAGCTACTCTCTACCTAATTGATCCAATCCATTCCTAGTAGGTTCTTCTTTTTGGCATCCTTGTAATGGTTCTTTGGATTAAACTMTGGATGTAGCTTCCAACACTTATCTTCTATGTGACCATCAATATTGCAATGATTKCAATGGTTGTTTSGATATTTGCATTGATGTGAAGTSGTTGTTGTCTTCTTGTCTTTTCCTTTCCACTTCGTATTCCYCTCCTTGGAAGTGTCTTGGTGGTTTTTCTATTTAGAACCACTTGGTTGTCCTTTCTTATGGCCTATATTCTCTAGGTATTGTTCTTGCACACATGCCTCATCAATGGTCCTAGGTTTKAAGAGCATCACTTTCTTTCTCAAATGACTATGTAKATGCTCGAGATACTTAAGGAGTACATCTAGGTTCTTGGGAGAGATACTCAACATGGTCGCCATATTCTTGAATTCAGTGGTGTACTCTTGCACACGTTGTTGTTGCCTTTGCCTAAAGTGATGCCAATGAATCTATTGGTCCTCTACATACCCAATATGGTAGAACTGGGACTTGATGAGGGTTTTAAAATCCCCCCACTTAGTTACTAGTGGATTACCCTCCATGCTAAGTGTCTATGTGTGGATTTCCCACCAAGTTAGTGCATGGCCCTCTAGTTTCAATCAGGCAAATGAAATATTTTGCTCTTCATCTATAATATGAACATTGATATACACTTTCAACCATTGCAACCAATAATTCAACTTAACAACATCAATACGACCTTTATAGGGTTTGATATCCACTTTCACTTCCATTTTGAATAGAGGTTGTGAAGGAGTGATGACACTGAAACTAAGTTTCTCTTTCTCGAGCTCATTTTTCAACTTATTTTTTGGGTCTTCACTATCCTCTAGTTTCTCGTCTGACCCAACTTTTGAGTTAGAGCCACCAACATCCTCGAAAGGTATAAACTTGTTCACTAGAGTTTCCATGATGAGGGTCATTTTGTGAGAGATATCAATGAATTCCTCTTCTAACCTCACAAATATCTATTCTATTGCATCCCGAGGGTTGTTATTAATGGACTCATCTACCATGGATAGAGTCATGTGACTTCCTTCTTAAGCCAATTCCTGGATCTTGTAACTTTCCACAAGTACCCCAAAGAAACCTAGCTCTGATACCAACATGATCTATAAATTTCCATGGATATTCCACTAGAATAGTTTATCATAAGAGATCTTGTATAATGTTGAAATATTTTATTAATGCAGGTTTATTTCCTTAGATATCATTTCTATGAAAGTAACAGAAATATAAAATAAAATATCAAGAAAATGAACATACCGTCCAAACAAATGAACACAAGATGTATCCTGGCAAACCCAATAAGGGATAAAATCCATCTAGAAGGTGAGGCATATTCTTTGCTCTCTTTTCTTTAGTTATGAAATGAAAGTACAAAGAAAGGGGAACTCATTATGGAGTTTCCTTTGACACTGTGGCATGAACGACTGTTATAGAATCTCCTACCTCTTTTTTTATGCTCTCAAAATCTCACTCCTAGATGTTATTATCAACTCTGGAACAATTATAATTCTAAATAATGGAATGCATTCTCCTCTTAGTAGCCTACTATTTAAAATATCTCAATAGGCATGTAGGGTTAGGGTTTTTGCATCCTCAACCTTAAGTTAGTTAGGTTTTTGGACCTTCAAGAATATTCTTGAAAATCCCATGTGAACAGCCCCACATTTGTGAGTAATGGAGGATAATGTGACATCCACTCATACCATATTGGTCAACAAGGAAGGTCAACTTGCGGGAGGCATAACTTTTGCACACGAGCTTCGATTGAGGTGATTTTTGCATTGTTGGAAAGGTATTGCTGGGTATAATAAATTCAAGGGGTTGTGAGCTATGATCACAAATTATTGACCTCGAAAATGTCATTTGATTCCTCAAAATGTCTCTAGAATATTTTGGAACCCAAATCTCCAAATTGGAACTTGCCACGAAAATGGGTCTTGCAAGCCAATTTCTCCAAGTTTTCCACCTAGAAAGTACCAAGATGGATGAAAAATTATATAATGATTCAATATAGATAAACAATGATTACATATAAACACATTAATTAAAATACAAAAAACAATATTACTATAAAAAAATTTGATTTTCTAATGATTAATTACTTTTTTATAAAAAAACACAAGATGTTGCATTTGCTATAAAAAAAAAACCTTTGCTAGAACCTCGAATTACCTAGAATTTTTAGTTATAGTGAACATTCACTAAAACCTTTGTTGTCAATTGTGGAGGAGAGTTTTTGATAATTTACCCAATCTTGTAACACTAAAAACCTCCACTTAAACATTTGATAAGTGGCGTTTTCATTGTAGCAAATCTAAATTAGAAATGGGTTTCAATGCTCCACTTTGTATAATGTGAAATATACAAATACTTTTGAATTAGAGACAAACCAAGAAATATATATATATATATATATATATATATATATATATATATATATATATATATAT
>ML813035.1:98025-152737 GCA_009831015.1 Picea engelmannii | reverse complement strand
ACCAGGTCTATTACAGAGTTACAAATCATATTTGGATGATGATATTGATGAGGGATTTTGGTTGAGGTACATGTTGGGTACATGGTTGAGACAAGTAGTTGATGAGTTGGCACATACATGAGGTGTATAATTGATGATGTTGGTACATATTGATGATTCATAGTTGATGAGTGGTTGACACATGATTTACCAGGGATTTACCACAGGAGTAGGGGATCTCATAAACCCCTTTTTATAGACGTGGATTTATAGGGTCTTTAATCGATATCATAGACCCCTTTAAATTGATTGCTTTTTCAATTAATTTTTTGTATGATGTGATGTTGTCTTTTGGCTTGCATTATCATGCAATATGTTTGCAAGTTGCACCATGCACGATCTACCACTACAATACTCACATACCATAGAGTTAAATATAACAAACAAAAAAAAGTCACGATCTTCCGTACATAATACATATACAAATGTACTATTCACTCTACACCACATAATATTCTGCACACCAAAAAATTCTAACTTTGTGAGTGCATTCCTTGTGCTATCCAATGTGCAAAAATAATTATAGGAGGCCCTAGTTATAGTGCCCCAAAAAGATGTGGCATGTCGCCCATCCTTGGTGACGTCGTAGGCTAAACACTCTACGAAATCAGGGATTTTTTCAGGGATAGTTTCCCGAAATCCAGTGAGAAATTGTTAGATTTGTAGATTTGAGTGATTATTTCTATATAATCCGAGTGTCCCAGGGTTTTTTCATCACGTTGAATCCATTTTTTCATTCATAAATGGATTTTGAACAACAAAAAATAGTGATTCGTGGAAATTATATCGTCAGATTCCAGCAAAATAGCTTAGAACAACTAGACAACGCCCTTGGTAACAAGGCTAAAGGATTGTGATGTTGTTTGGTTTTTACATTCCACTGTAAATATTGGTGTGCTAACAAATATTAAAGTGCCTTGTTTATGTTGCATTGGCATAAATATTGTGCACCAAATCTTAAATCACATTGATTGTCCATAATATTTATAAAACTGATCAAACTAATCAGTGTGTGAATGCTTATGTAAGATCATCATTAATAGTGTGATAGTTGGAGAATCATTAGGAGTGTGTTTATTATGTAAGAGCATTGTGTACGGTGCATTTATGTAAAATTAATGCACTAAAATTCTAATGATGTTCTATGTTATGCTCTTTTATAGTGTATGGTCTTGCCTCCACATCTCCCAATGAGAATAAAATTTGATTGTAATCATAATGTGATCTGACCTTCCAAAGGATGTACTCTCATTTCACCATCTCTCTTTCCATTAAAATTGTAGCACACCGGTCACAATGAGCACACCAATGAGTCTAAATTAAGTCCAATATTTAATGAATATTAAAAATGATAATTTACTATAGATTTGTTTATATAGATATATGTGCCTGATGAAAATTGTGTATGAATCAGGGATAGAAACAATCATAATGAAATCTATAACAACATCGGGTCGACCCATATACTTTGGTATGTGAGTGGAAGACCCGAGAGAGGGAGAGGGGTTTGAACCCTCATCCTATTATAACTAAGACTCGTTAGCTTTTGAGGGAAGTTGTCCTTCTCATTTTTTATGGGGATCATGGTGGGTAGGCCTTAAGGGTTGGTATGAATATGTGGTACAAACACATAGAGAAGGATTTTTATTTTATCATTGGATTGTCTAGGTTGGGAGGGGGGGCGGATTTTCTACATTTCCCATATATTCTCACCAATGTTGCAAGAGATACTTGATTGGCATACATGCAGAGATATGTTAGTGTAGCCATCACTAACCCTAATGGCTTCCAGGTCACTGAGGGGAAGTTGTGTTTACATTATTTCATAGTAGAGGAGGTTAAGTGTTTGTCTCTTCTGATTATGGCATTAGCACACTATACCTTTATAGAAAGTGCATTAGTTACCCTCTATTGTACTATGTAGATAGTTTGTTTCATAAGCCTCAACTATTTAGGTGGTCTATTGTTATTTTATGATAGTTTTTTATTTCTCTAGATAATTGTTGTAACATGTTTGAGGGAGACAAGTCAAACCTTTGCTTCGGAGCCATTTAATTCCTTTCTTATCATACATTGATGGTGACTCAAAAAAAATTTGATCTTCTCCCTTCCAAGCTAATTGTCAACCCAAAAATCTTCTTTGGGCTCAACATGATGTTTATCATTTTCATATCTTCCCGAGCTAGCATGAGGGTTGCTCTTAACATCCTATTAAGCTCCAGTTCTAGTCAAAGACAGTGGTAGGAGTCATAGTTAATATGACCCTTTCCCATTAAATAGTATCAGTGGGTTACATTCAAAGGTTCATTTGAGAACATAGTGACTTATTGGACACTAGAAGAGTATCAGTCATTGATTTTAAGTCACTTGGTCACAACTCAAGTCAGTTACAAGGTTCAAATTTCAATTTGGTCAATGGCTCCATTATGAATCAAGGGGATAGTAGGGATAAATGGATTTCATATTAATAGTGTTTCTTAGCTTACTATCACCTATTGGGAATATTCATAACATTCATTGGTATTATTATGTCCAATAGCATCTTGTCGGCACCCAAGCAAGATCAATCGGGCCTTGTTCGACTTGTTTCAGAACCCTAATATTTTTCCACTAGGGGAGGCCATCCAAAGATTATTTTTGAGTTTTGAAACCCTACCATATCAGAATTCCCTATGTCAAGGTTGATCATTTCATATTTCATGAATTGAGGACTTGATTTGCAAATTTTTCATTGTTGGCCCCTTTCACTGGTCACTGGGTGGGTCCCATATGAACATGGTATTTCACAGGAAATGAAATAAAAAATGTTCATTTGGTAGAAAACACAATGGTTTCACCCTATAGGTATTAGGATAAGCTTTTGAACGAGCTATCATTTTCATGATTCTGATTTTGTATAACAAGTCCACGAAGGACACGAATCGCACATCTCTTGAATGGTCAAAATTCATAATTGTTATTTCCTTATCAATTTATATTATGATATCTAGATAAAAAGGAAAATCAAGCCTAGAGGCGATGTAGGAAAGTGTGATACCTTTCCAACAGTATATCATATGTCCAGTTTTGACACCCGATTGTTGAAAACAAGCCTTCACAATTTTAGGATTAGTTTTAGAGGTCAATTTGGTGGTAGTGGTTCAAGGTTTAAAAATTGATGTCAATAGGATCATAATCAAAAAATAAAAATTTTCATGCCATGTTAGACTTAGATACTTATCCAATTATACCTCATTTTCTTCATTTCGACATCATATGACCTAGTTAGAGATGTCACAAATCTTTGAATTGTTTGAGATGGGACAATATAACCAACTTGCATAATAGAGGTTCAAGTCAGTCAAAGAAGAAATTAATAACCTCATCTCAATGTTTCAGGCCCACTTTGTCAAATTACTTATTGATACATTTCCTTTGATACTTCATTTACCCCGATTGGATATCAAATGGGTATGTGGCAACTTTCACAAAGTTTTGGTATTTTGTGGGCCCCAATGGAAAATCGAGGTTTTAGGGAGTAGATCTTCCTAGTCAAAACTGAGGCCCTAGTTGGCACGAGATCAAATATCCAATTGCATATTCTCGACGATATTTTCAATACCTTTTTGATGGTGTGTCCCACGCCACATTCTGACTATGTCTCATCCAACATCATTTTCGGTCTTTGTTAATGAAATTCAAAACCAAAGCTTTGACTTTGCACATACTTCGAGGAAATGAAATAAATAAATAAATAAGGAGGAAAAGGATAAGAGTGCATGGTCCTACCACACATCTCCCCCATGCAAAATTGGAAAAAATAAAATAAATAAATAAAGGAAAAAATACAAAACCCTCCCCCCTCTCAAGCTCATTTGACAAGTTCTTTGGAGGGGGGAGAGCTCCAGTTCCAACGCTAAGTTTAGGTAGCATGGCAAGGAGAAAACCATAAAACTTCCAATACCATCATAGTGCAATTACCTTGAGCCATATCTCCAAAACTCCACCTTTTTTCAAAGATTGATGGTTCAAATATGTTTATAGTTAGGTTAAGCATTGGTTCATGTGCTTAAAAACATTGGATTGCATGCCATTAAAATTGCTAGTTAAGAGTGTTTATGGATAAGTTTTATTTATAGTAGATGAGGTTTTTCATTTTTTATTACCTGGGAAAATTTGCAAGAGGGAGGGGATTTGAACCCCTCTTGGGCACCTGGCCCAACCCTCAAGCCCCCTTTTAAAATATCTTTGTTTACTGAGTTTTTTGTGATTTTCAAGCATGTGTGTGCAATTTTGAAGGTTAGGGGATTTGAAACCCTCACTCCCCCTTTCCCCCTGTCATTTGCAAAAAAATTCAAGGAAAAAGACTAAAATAAGAGAGGGAGGGGGTTGAACCCATAACCTCCCCCTCCTTTCGAAAGTTAAAAACCCAAAATTTTGATAAAAAAACATTATTGGGGCACAACCCCATTCCACCACCAGTCGCAGTCGCATGTGCACTTTAATACCTAGTCGTCGGTTCGAGCAATGGATTCCCACCCCTCTACACACTAAAATATGCTCCACATGTCAAGCTTCCACCTCCTCACCGCTATCGGGGGTGACTTCCACATTTTTCCCCCACGCATCGCCAGGGCTCAACTCTTTCGTTGTTCCACCCACTAATCATAAGCGAAAGGAGCCGGGGGTTGTCCCTCCACCAGGGCAGAGCCATCACCGCCTCTTCGAATAACCATCATCGCCTGGATTTCACATATAAATAAAATTGTTATATAAACTATGGTCCCTGCAAGGGGGTTAATGTAATGTGTTTTATTTTTTATATATTTAAGTTTTTATAGTTATTTTTATATTTTTTTGCTTATTTTATTTTGAATATTTATTATTTATTATTTATTATTTATATTTTATATGTTATTTGTTGTATATATACACATAATTTAAAAAATAAAAATAAAAATCAAATAAATAAAAAATAAAATTAATTAAATGAAAAAAATATGAGTTTAAAACTTTATAATAAAATGTAATAACACCCCCTCTAAGGGTCACTGCGGAACTAATTGTATAACTTCTTCATCAAAAGGTGGGTTTTCGCCCAGAAATAGCTTATACAACCGCAACAGTGTGTAGATGACAGATATAATAGTCAAACTCATGAACTCAACCCAAAATTTGAGTCAAAATTCTAGGAGTGACAAGGACTCCAATTTGACCTAGAAACAAGTTCCAGAAGGAAGGCCTAATTAGAGACCTCCGAGGCAAAAAAATTGAAAATTGAGAAAAACTCATTTTAGCTATGAATGTGTAGACTTGTAGCAAGCTATTAGCTCTAGGAATTAATCTGGAATTCATATTTAATTTCAAAATTTCCCCCACATCATCCCTCCAATCAGTGCTTTCCTATGACCTTTCATGGGCTATATCTCGCTCACTTGGAGCCCGATTTGTGATAAACAAAAGGCATTGGAAATATAGTGAGAAAAAATACAACATGAAGGAACATAACTTCATAATTATATCTATTTAGTATAGGATACCAGCCTTCCAAGTGTTCAGGCACGAGGCTCCCTTTGTTGAACCAAGCCCGGAATGAATCTATGTTTCATCAATACTTGGGGAAGAATTATAGGTAGCAAGGGGGGCATAATAATATCTCTAAAAAGTTCTTGAATAGTGGTAATTTTGTTACTTTCAGTGACCAATTCCATGATCCATTTC
Organism: Picea engelmannii; assembly: GCA_009831015.1. Taxonomy (NCBI): domain Eukaryota; kingdom Viridiplantae; phylum Streptophyta; class Pinopsida; order Pinales; family Pinaceae; genus Picea; species Picea engelmannii. The sequence goes on along the minus strand of ML813035.1, from coordinate 146,998 downwards.
CCTCCAAAGTAAGCAAATATTTCCCCAAGTCGTGGGCCTTTCTCTCTCAATGAATTTGGAGCCATTGATGGCCATTCTAACACCCTTAATTCACTAATTTACAGTTGCAAAACTAGTGATGACAATCAAAGATGTCATTTTGATGGCATAAATCCCAGTGCAAATGACGAGGTGGCACCAATTTTGTCATCTTCCCTCAAGGAATTTTTGCCAAAAGTTTATTTCCTCAATGTTTTACTTTGAATAAAATATTGTAACTTCTTTTTTTGAAATCAAATCTAATTGATTTACTTTTTTGCAAAAGGACAAAATTACTTTTAGGGTTGGTCCACATGTCACTTTTCTAAAAGTGACAAGTGTCTTGTCACCTAATTGTGGCCTCCTCTTTTCTTATAAATAAGAGGAAGGCATTTGTATTAAATAAGACTTGTTGAATATATCACCTATGATCTATTGGCTTTTCTCTAGAGTTCTTAGTGCTTGTACATGTTTGGTCTCTTTTAGTTCTTGGGATTTAAATTCTTGTTGGTTGAGGATTTTTGGGTAGTAGTAGATGATAGTTATGTTAGTTATATGATGCAGGAGCATCGCCAACAACAAGTGAGCGGAGGACAAGCACCAATGCATTTTTGGCACATGTTCAAAGGTGTTTAAATTGTTTTGAAGTAGGATGCGCCAAACATGAATGAAGTAGTTAAGAAAGGGTGTACTTGTGATTTAATCAGACCTTGAGCGTCCCGCTCTCGTCTGAAAGATTAAGAGGCATTTATGCTAGTAAATGTAAGTAGGTAGAATTAAATTCTAGATTAGACAGTTTAGAGCGAGGAGGGAAACGGGATATAGACACCCTCATTGTATAGTTGTAACATTATTATGATTATGAGAAGAGAAGAGAGCATAGGAGGACAGAAAGTTGTGTAGAAGAACCCATGTAACAGAAGTTCTGAGATTAATATATGAAGCTTTGATTCAGACTCATGGTATTCAAACACTTTCTGTGTATGCATAATTGAATGTTATGCTCATAGCTATTTTACTCTTTCTGACTATGCATTTGTTGTTACGCTATGTATGAATGATTTCTTGTTGAATGTCTGAAATCTGAAGAGAGAGGGAGAGGAAGGAATGAGTTTCAATTGTTTCTCTATCTGAGCAAGAGTTTTCCTGCAAGGAGTGCAACGAAATCGTCCGCAAGGAGTGCGTTGACGTATTCAGAGTTTCAATCTCTGAAAGCTCAGGAGGGATAACGTTGTTCTCATTCTCACAGAAATGCAAGTTGAGTACAAGAGCCGTGCAAAGTGTGCGCAGGCCAAGTAGAGTCTCAGAGCTCACAACCTGAGGGAGTTATTGAAGGACTGTTGTTGCAAAGAGAGTGCGCAGAGTTGAAGAATTCAATACTTGGAGGTACTGAAGGGTTTTCGCAAGGAGTGCGTACAGGAGTCTTCTTGAAGACCCGAGTTGTGGAGAAAGCTCAGAAGGGATAGAGTCTTCAACGTTGTCGAAGAGAAGCTCAATAGGACTAGTGCATTGAAGTGTTGAAAGAAGGTGTAGCGACATTTTTTTTCTGGTGGATAAGTTTCGTGAAGGCATACTTGTTCATTTCGCAGGAGTTATTAAGGAGGAATTGGATGATTGAAATTCTCTATGGAGAATTCGCGAAGTTATGAGGGCTGTCGGATCTTGCAAAGGAGCAGGGAAGTTATGGCAAGCATTCTTCAAGTGCAAGCTCGGGAGAAATCGTACCGTTGGATCACTCGCATAATCTCATTTCATGGATTCGCGAGTTGAAGGGTCAAAACCCTTGCATCAAGATTTGCGAGGTTGTGAGGTGCGAAGTCCTGAAATAGTGAAAGAATTTGAGCTGTCCGATTGGAAGAAGGACATGTGTCACGAGATCCTCTCTATCGAGTATTCGGACATCGCAGGTCAGAGAGGGAAGTCCTTCGACTTCATGAGTGGCAAAGTCGCGAGAAGATCAGGACCGTCCATCTGAGGAGGATAGGTGGCAGAGATCAAGGGGTCTCGCGAACTCCGAGGTTCTGAGGTTGAGAGAACCTCTTCTCGACATCAGAAGTCACGAAGTGCCGAGAGCCGAGGTACAAGTGTGGGCACGTGGCAGAACCACAAGGTGGTGCCCGCGCGGTTGACAGGCAGACACGCATCACCTGGGAAAAGGAGTCAACACTCCATTGACTTCTCGCGTCTCGGGGATTCGTGAAGTAAGGGCATGAGAGTTCAACCCTTCAACTTGCGAAGTCGCGAGTAGCGAGAATGCGAGAGGGAAAAAATATCGCTTCTCGGGGGTTTGTGAAGGGACGGTGCCAAGGTTGGATGCTACAACTCGTGAAGTAGCGAGTTGCGAGGAGTGAGAAAGGAAGGTCAACCTTCGTTGACTTTCAAGTCTCAGAGGATCTCACAAGGAAGGAACAAGAGTTCAACCTTTGAACTCACAAAGCGGCGAGTAGCGAGAGGAGCTAGCGTTAAGTTTAGTCGGTGGTCATGCACGGAAGGCGCTGAAAAAAGAGGAGCTATACCCATTTCATGATTTTGGTTATTGTGAGATTGGGAAGAAAGAGTCGGGAGCCTCGACTCACGAACTCACGAGTGGCGAGTTGTGAGAAGCACCTTTTGGGTGAGGCCTTGGTCATAGTGCTATGGTCGCATGGAGAAGTGAAGCTCGTGCCTAGTTTTGTTCACACAGGGGAGCTTCTAAAAGGACCTGTGGATCGATCGAATTGAGATTCCAGCAAGGAAGCGAAAGAGTCAACCTGGCTCAAAGAAGGTAAAGAACGATCTTGTGAGCGGACTTCGGCTCGAGGGTCGGGGAGGTCTGTGTCAGTTGGTACCGAGTGCGAAAGGAAGGTCAACCTTCGCTGACTTTCAAGTCTCGGAGGATCGCACAAGGAAGGAATGAGAATTCAACCTTTGAATTCACGAAGCGGTGAGTAGCGAGAGGAGATAGCATTAAGTTTAGTTGGTGGTCATGCAAGGAAGGCGCTGACAAAAGAGGAGCTATACCCATTTCAAGATTTCGGTTATCGTGAGATTGGGAAGGAAGAGTCAGGAGCCTCGACTCACAAAATCGCAAGTGGCGAGTTGTGACAAGCACCTTTTGGGTGAGGCCTTAGTCATAGCGTTGTGGTCGCATGGAGAAGTGAAGCTCGCGCTTAGTGTTTTTCGTGCAGGGGAGCTTCTGAAAGGACCTGTGGATCAATCGAATTGAGATTCCAGCAACGAATCGAAAGAGTCGATCCGACTCAAAGAAGGTAAAGAACGATCCTGTGAGCGGACTTCGGCCCGAGGGTCGGGGAGGTCTGCGTCAGTTGGTATCAGAGCACATAAATATTTCTTTGCTTTCTGTAGCAGGGAAAAGAAAGATTTACCATGCCACCGAGAAGAAGAGATAGGCAAACACCCAATCTACCAGAGGAAGGGGAGATGTTAAGAGAAAGGGGTAGGCAGGTACAAAATCCAGCCATGGAAAGAGAGATGCATAACCTATGCACTAGAGTCGTGGACATGGAAATAAAACATAGGCTCACAGCTGGTGTTGGAGATGTTAGTGAATCTGAAAGTGAAGATGAAGCTGGACATGAAGGAGAAGAAGTTGTAGCAGAAGATGCAGCAAATGAACGTCTAATTAGGGTTGTTGCAAGAATGGGTGCTAGAGTAAAAATGGATATTCCAGTATATGAAGGAAACCTGGATGCTGAAGAGCTTCTAGACTGGATTAGAGCTCTGGACACATATTTTGACTATGAAGATTTCGAGGAAGACAAAAAGGCCAAACATGTTGTCACAAGACTTAAAGGACATGCAACATTGTGGTGGGATGAGATACAACCTGATAGACACTGCAAAGGCAAGCAAAAAATCAAGAGTTGGGATAGGATGATCGCGAAGATGAAGGAAAAATTTATTCCCAGGGATTACCAAATTACTATGTTTCAAAGAATGCAGAATTTGAGACAGAAGTTGATGTCAGTAAAGGAGTACACTGAAGAATTCTACAGGCTGAACATCAGGGCAGTTCATCGCGAAAGTGATGATGAAAAAGTTGCTATATATATGAATGGTCTATGATACGACATTCAGGATGAGATGAGCATGATGACCATCCGAATGGTGGAATATGATTATCAGATGGCTCTGAAAGATGAAGAGAAGCTGAGCCGAAAGTAGGGTCAAAGAGGTCGAGGAAGAATTCAAGCCAGAGGCAAAGCAGTTACCCAGGATAAGAACCAGAAACCAAAAGAAGACTGGAAGAAACCTTAGACTCAGACTGAGAGAGGTGGAAGTTCGCAAAGGGGACAGTATGCTGATGGAAACACTTTTCCTCATGCTAGAGGTAGAGGAAGAGGAAGAGGTGGAGTGGTGAAATGCTTCACATGTGGAAAGGTTGGACACAAGTCTTATGAATGTCTAGATAAGAAGAAAGAAGGTGGTGAGATTCACATTGCCGAAGCACAAAGGCAGAATGTTGAGGCAGAGGATGCTGAAGGCGAAAGATCATTGGTGATGGGGAAAGTTCTCTTAACACCAGAAGAGGAGGCGAAGAATCCAGTGCAAAGGAACAGTCTTTTCTGGACTACTTGCAAGACCAAGGACAGGGTATGCAAGGTCATTGTGGACAGTGGTAGCATAGACAATCTCATTTCTACAGAGATGGTAAAAAATATAGAGTTGGAGACTATTGAACATCCAAGTCCATACAGAGTCTCATGGCTACAAAAAGGACATCAGGTAAATGTCACTAAACAATGTTTAGTTGAATTTAAGATAGGAGGATATAACGATAAGATATTGTGTGGTGTCATTCCCATGGATGTTTGTCATCTATTGCTAGGTAGACCGTGGCAATATGACAAGAATGTGTTCCATGATGGGAGAAAGAACAAATACACCCTATAGAAGAATGGGAGAACTCACACGTTGTTGTCGATTAAGGACAAAGAGGTGAAACCCAAAGTGAGAAACACTGTACTTCTCATGAGTGGGAAGGAACTTCTTACAGAGGTTAAGAAGAAGGAGAAACCGCAATTCGTTGTGGTCGGGAAGCCTACAATTGTTTTAACCAGTACAAGGGTAGATGATTTACTGAAAGAGGTTCAAAAACTGTTGGAAGAGTTTGCTAACATAGTAGTGGATGAACTACCTCGTTCGTTGCCACCGATCAGAACTGTAAGTCTGATCTCATACCTGGAGCTAGTTTACCAAACAAAGCAGCGTACAGATTGACGCCATAAGAGAATGAAGAGGTCAAGAGACAGGTCCAGGACTTAATGGACAAGGGGTTGGTTAGAGAAAGCTTGAGTCCATGTGTTGTTCCGACAGTGCTCAATCTGAAGAAAGACGGAGGTTGGAGGATGTGTACTGACTCGAGGGAAATCAACAAGATAACCATCAAATATAGATTCCCATTGCCAAGAATGGATGATTTGATGGATTGCTTAAGTGGGGCCAAATTTTTTTCAAAAATTGATTTGAAAAGTGGTAATCACCAGATTCGTATGAGAGAGGGAGACAAATGGAAGACAACATTCAAGACCAATGAAGGGTTGTATGAATGGCTTGTCATGTCGTTTGGCTTAACAAACGCACTGAGCACTTTCATGATATTGATGAATGAAGTCCTAAAGGATTTCATCGGAAAATTTGTCATTGTGTATCTTGATGACATACTGATTTTCAGTAAAACAGAGGCAGAGCATCTGAAACAATTGGCTACAGTGATGAAGAGGCTACAACAAGAGAAGTTGCTGATAAATATGAAGAAATCCTCATTCATGAAGACGAAGCTCATTTATTTGGGGTTTTTTATTTCTGCAGATAAGTTGAGGATGGATCCAGATAAAGTGGAGGTAATTGAGAATTGGCCATCGCCAAAGAATATCTTTGAAGTTCGAAGTTTTCATGGATTGGCTAGTTTCTACAGGAAGTTCATCAGGAATTTCAGTGGAATTAGTTCACCGATGATGGACACAGTGAAGAAAAGACATAAATCTTTTCACTGGACAGAAGAGGCTGAGAAAAGATTCAATTTGTTGAAAAGGAAAATAACGGAACAACCAATTTTGGTGTTGCCTGATTTCAAAAAGACATTTCAAGTAAAATGTGATGCAAGTGGATTTGCAATAGGGGCAGTCTTGAGACAAGAAGAAAGGCCGATAGAATACTTCAGTGAGAAGCTGAATGAAGCGAAAGTGAAATACTCCACGTATGATAAGGAGTTCTATGCTATTATTCAGGCATTGAAGAAGTGGAGACACTATTTGATTCCTAAGGAGTTTGTTTTATACGGTGACAATCATGCTTTGCAATTTGTGACTCAACAAGAGAAGTTGAATCAAAGACATGTAAAATGGGTTGAATACATGCAGAACTTTACTTTTGTAATTAAGCATATTTCTGGAACTGCTAACAAAGTTGTTGATGCTTTGAGCAGGAAATGTTTGTTGTTGCAGGAGTTCAGAGTCAAAACAATGGGTTGTGATGATCTCAGGGACATGTACAGAGATTATCCATATTTTAAGGAGGCGTATGAAGCATCTGAGAATCCAATTCTCAGGGACAAAAGTCAATGGACAGAATACATAATCCAGGAAGGATTAGTTTAAGGGTAATCAACTATGTATTCCAAAGGGCTCCATGAGGGAGAATCTGTTGAAGGAGAAACATAGTGGAGGATTGGTCGGGCATTTTGGTCATGAAAATACGTTCTCAAAGCTAAATAAGTCATATTATTGGCCAGGAATGAGAGCAGACGTCAAACGATTCATGGACAGATGTAGAATTTGTCAGCATTCAAAAGGAAAGAGGCAGAATGTAGGCTTATATCAACTGTTACCCATACCTGAGAGGCCGTGGGATGCGGTAAGCATGGACTTTATATTGGGGCTGCCGAGAACCCAAAGAGGGTTCGACTCGATCTTTGTAGTGGTGGATAGATTTTCTAATATGGCACACTTCATACCGTGTTAGAAAACTAGTGACGCAACTCACATTGTGAACCTATTTTTCAAAGAAGTCATTCGACTTCACGGCTTACCAAGGAGCATCGTCTTAGATCGAGACACCAAGTTCGTGGGACACTTCTGGAGAACCTTATGGAAAAAGATGGGAACAAACTTGTCATTTAGTTCACCTTATCATCCTCAGACAGATGGACAGACAAAAGCTGTGAATAGGAGCTTGGGAGACTTGTTGAGGAGTTTGGTGACTGAACATCACAGTCAGTGAGACAACATTCTACCACAGGAGGAATTTGCATATAATGATTCAATCAATAGAAGCACGGGGCAAAGTCTGTTCCAAATTGTTTATGGGACACAACCAAGAAGAATTTCTGAACTGAGGGATTCAGAACGGGATGAGATAAGAAGTGCTAGTGCAGAAGATTTTGCTGGAGCAATGAAGGAACTTCACAGCCAGGTGAGGGAGCGGTTGCAGAACTCGAGCCAGGAGTATAAGCGGAGAGCAGATCAACACAGGCGACAACTTTAGTTCAAAGTTGGTGATTTGATTCTTGCACACTTGAGAAAGGAAAGGTTCCTGAGAGGATCATACAATAAACTCAAAATGAAGAAAATTGGACCATGTAAGGTCTTGAAGAAATTTGGGGCAAATGCTTATGAGATTGAGTTACTCGATGGGATCGGAATTTCTTCGATTTTCAACATCTCAGATTTGTACCCATACAAAGATGGAGTAGACAGTGAACAACCAGAGGTTCAGTGGACAAAACAGATGCCAATTGCAGAGAAACCACAGATGGAAAGCATACTAGACAAAAGAATTAGCAAAAGGACCAGAAGAAAGGAATATTTTAAATACTTGATCAAGTGGAAGGGACATCCAGTTGAAGACGCCAGCTGGGAAAATGAAGCATAGATCCAAAAGAATGGATAGACTGTGCGAGAGCTCATGGACAGGAGCCCATGAAAATTTTCAAGTGACGGAGTATGATGCAGGAGCATCGCCAACAACAAGCAAGCGGAGGACAAGTGCCAACACATTTTTGGCACATGTTCAAAGGTGTTTAAATTGTTTTGAAGTAGGATGCGCCAAACATAAATGAAGTAGTTAAGAAAGGGCGTACTTGTGATTGTAATCAGACCTTGAGTGTCCCGCTCTCGTCTGAAGGATTAAGAGGCATTTATGCTAGTAAATGTAAGTAGGTAGAATTAAATTCTAGATTAGACAGTTTAGAGCGAGGAGGGAAATGGGATATAGACACCCTCATTGTATAGTTGTAACATTATTATGATTATGAGAAGAGAAGAGAAAATAGGAGGATAGAAAGCTGTGTAGAAGAACCCATGTACAAAAGTTCTGAGATTAATATATGAATCTTTAATTCAGACTCATGGTGTTCAAACACTTTCTTTGTATGCATAATTGAATGTTATGCTCATAGCTATTTTACTCTTTCTGATTATGCATTTGTTGTTACGCTATGTATGAATGATTTCTTGTTGAATGTCTGAAATCTAAAGAGAGAGGGAGAGGAAGGAATGAGTTTCAATTGTTTCTCTATCTGAGCAAGAGTTTTCCTGCAAGGAGTGCAGCAAAATCGTCCGCAAGGAGTGCGTTGATGGATTCAGAGTTTCAATCTCTGAACGCTCAGGAGGGATAACATTGTTCTCATTCTCGCAGAAGTACAAGTTGAGTACAGGAGCCATGCAAAGTGTGCATAGGCCGCGTAGAGTCTCAGAGCTCACAACCTGAGGGAGTTATTGAAGGACTGTTGTTGCAAAGAGAGTGTGCAGAGTCAAAGAATTCAATACTTGGAGGTATTGAAGGGTTGCCGCAAAGAGTGCATGCAAGAGTCTTCTTGAAGACTCGAGTTGTGGAGAAATATCATAAGGGATAGAGTCTTCGACGTTTTCTAAGAGAAGCTCAAGAGGGCTAGTGCATTGAAGTGTTGAAAGAAGGCGTAGCGACGTTGTTTTGTTGGTGGACAAGTTTCGTGAAGGCGTACTTGTTCATTTCGCAGGAGTTGTTAAGGAGGAATTGGACAGTTGAAATTATCCATGGAGAAGTCTCGAAGTTCCAAGGGCCGTCGGATCTTGTAGAGGAGCAGGGAAGTTACGGCAAGCATTCTTCAAGTGAAAGCTCGAGAGAAATCGGACCGTTGGATCACTCACATAATCTCATTTCGTGGATTCACGAGTTGAAGGGTTAAAACCCTTACATCAAGATTCTCGAGGTCGCGAGGTGCGAAGTCTCGAAATAGTGAAAGAATATGAGCCGTCCAATTGGAAGAAGGACACGTGTCACGAGATCCTCTCTATCGGGGATTCAGACATTGGTGGTCAGAGAGAGAAGTCCTTCGACTTCAGGAGTGGCGAAGTCGCGAGAAGATCAAGACCGTCCATCTGAGGGGGACAGGTGGAAGAGATCAAGGGGTCTCGCGAACTCGAACGTTCGGAGGTTGAGAGAACCTCTTCTCGACATCAGAAGTCACAAAGTGTCGAGAGATGAGGTATGAGTGTGGACACGTGGTAGAACCACAAGGTAGGGCCCGTGCGGTTGACAGGCGGACACGCATCGCCTGGGAAAAGGAACCAACACTCCATTGAATTCTCGTGTATCGGGGATTTGTGGAGTAAGGGCATGAGAGTTCAACCCTTCAACTTGTGAAGTCGCGAATAGTGAGAACGCGAGAGGGAAAAAATATCGCTTCTCGGGGGTTCGTGAAGGGACGGTGCCAAGGTTGGATGCTACAACTCGCGAAGTAGATAGTTGCGAGGAGTGTGAAAGGAAGGTCAACCTTCACTGACTTTCAAGTCTCGTAGGATCACTAAAGGAAGGTCAACCTTTGAACTCATGAAGCAGCGAGTAGCGAGAGGAGCTAGCATTAAGTTTAGCCGGTGGTCACGCATGGAAGGCGTTGACAAAAGAGGAGCTATACCCATTTCGTGATTTCAGTTATCGTGAGATTGGGAAGGAAGAGTCAGGAGCCTCGACTCACAAACTCGCAAGTGGAGAGTTGTGACAAGCACCTTTTGGGTGAGGTCTTGGTCATAGTGTTGTGGTCGCACGAAGAAGTGAAGCCCGCGCCTAGTGCTATTCGCGCAGGAGAGCTTCTGAAAGGACCTCTGGATTGATCAAATTGAGATTCCAGCAAGGAATCGAAAGAGTCGATCCATATCAAAGAAGGTAAAGAACAATCCTGTGAGCAGAATTCGGCCCGAGGGTCAGGGAGGTCTGTGTCATTATATCTAGGAGGGATTGGTCAATGTGACAAACAAACTTGTTTGACAACTACAAGAATATCCAATTTAAGTAGGATAAAATATAAAAATCCATAAGAATAAATATAGTTGATAAATATGAATGTGATATGATGAATATGAGTGCAAATGAGAGCCATATATATATACCCACAGGGGGTTCCCTTTCAGTAAGATATGTGTCCTTCCATTAGGAGATGTCTCTTCAATACATATTAATTATTTTCATTATATATATAGTGTTTATTACATTGCCTCCCCCTTAATTTAGAAATTCTTTGTCCTCAAAGCATAATTATGGAAGTCTTTATGTCTTTCTCTGGTTTGTGTTGTATTCACATGGTTCTTGGTTCTTGTTGTTTTTAGGGTGGACGATATGAGACGATATAAAATTTTAAGTGTTGAGCATAATTTTCGACCTGTAAAAGGATTTGACCATCCTAATTCTATCATTTGTGGAATGTTACACTTATGTGAAATCCAATATGAATTGTTATTATGAGACTCAACGATGTTGGTATCAATATTCTTTGGAATATAGATTAATTACCTATGTTATGAGCAATGTTGATACTTTGACTGGTTAAAGTGTCTAATCTTGTGATTGGGATGTCTATAAGGTGTCTTTGTAGCATGCCTTTCTTTTATTGTACCTGTAGCGATATTAGGATTTACTTTTTGTGTTTTATCTTATTCATGTATTGGTTTGTTAGTAGCTAAATTTTTATTAGTAAGTACACCTGAAATTTCCATCGTTTGTACTCCAACATCCGTATATGTATTTTCTTGAACTGACTTTGCACCTTCTTGAGTTGTGATGTTGACTAGATCTGTATTTGTTCCTTTTTCCACAATTTGGGTTGTTACATCTAAAAATTTTGATGTTTTATTTATTCTCGATAAGTTGTTCTAATTTATTTTTCATAGGTTTCTTATCATTTTTAAGCTTCTTGATTTGTGTAAGTAGGTTTTGGCTATGATTCTTTAAGTGTGCAAGTTCTTGATTTTCTGATGATTCAACTTTTTTTGTGTCTCAAGTCCTTGCCTTATCTTTTGGTCCTTTGATTTATTCTAACAATATTTGATTAAGGTTCTTTAAGCATGAACTATCTTCCTCTTTTTCTGATAATTCCTTCTGAGATCTTGATTCTCTTGTTCCAACTTCTAAATGCATTGTTTTGTATCCTTTGAATTCTTGATCTATGTAAGTAATTTTTTACGCTGATATTTTAAGAAGGAAATTTCTTCGTTTTTATCTGTGATAACTTGGTTGAATTATTTTTACACTTTTTATACTATCTTCTTATTATCTTGAAGGATAATATTTGAGATATCTTTAAGGTCTTTTGATGTTATTAGATCTAAATCCAATTCAACGTCCTGTAATGTTATATTCTTGTTGTTCTAGGAAAATGTCAAAAACTTCTTCTTCATGTTTAATATGAAGGACCCTAGTGTTTCTATCTAAGGTGAACCCAAAATTATGTTACCATCATCTCTCCATAAATATCCCATAGTGAATGGCAATAGAAAAGTATAATCTCCAATGTTTAGTTGTAAATTTCTTATGTCATATTGTTTTTCATTCCACAAGCCTATCTTTTTGGTTATATTTGACTCGAGAATCACTAATTGGTTAGTGAATTCAGGAGTAAAATGATTGTTATGTTTCGTGGGTGTAATAGAAATAGTGATATATTTCCCTTCAAGTGGCCCTTTAACTCTAAGTAGTATTGAAGAAAAGTTTTTTCCTGGAGTTTTTGGAAATCTTCATTTTTCCTCATTATTAGGATCCATTAAGTTTTCGTTGATATTTTGCGTTAAATAATTCCCTGATTAGGAAGCTTATATATTCTTTGTAATATGTCGATACATGAAATGCGAGAAACCCACAAATTGGTTGACCTTCCTTTCACACTCCTCGCAACTAGCTACTTCGCGAGTTGTGAGCAGCGACAAGGGCTCAACAAATGTGACCCTGTGTTTCCCTTTCACCAATACTTATTTAGAGGATAATGGCAGATATCCCATGATTACATGATTTGCAAGTGAACAGACGTGTTGATTCCAGCAACAGTCGCTCTCGTGATGTGTGTGACAGCTTAAATTTCCATAGTTTTCTTGAATCCATGTTTGCAAATCGATGTTCTTTTTCTATGACAAGTTCAACAATGTTTGAGTAGCCAGCGATTGAGTCATGAATCAAACAAAATAACTATGAATAGTACAAAACCACTGATTTAATTTTTGTATAGCAATTCTTGCTATCAAATCACTGCAATGTTCAATAAGACCCGCGAATATATCCTTGTGTAGTGGATTCCAATCAAAACTCGAAAATTTAGGCACGATGTCAAGATTTTTTAATAATACACTGCCCTTATATTGCCTATTACTTTTGCATTGTTTCTATTTAGGGATTATTTTATTTCAGTTTTGATTGTAACGTATTTTTGCAACAGTTCTTGCGGTGCTTAATTCTTACTTATTTCATTGCTACAACCCTTGTTCCTACAAGTGGAAATGTTCAACCGTCTTGAAATAAACTATGGATACCAATAATTGTGAGGTATCAAAATTAATCAATAATTATTCCCTTAATTTCAATTATTCAAACAAATGTTTAGTGGAAACTTATTTTCGTAATAATGATACAATTAATTTGAATTAATCAATATCAACTCCTCCTAGAACACATAGATTGATTTCGATGATATTTGTTTTTCTAAATTCTTATTTCTTCAATTTTGCAATACTTTAGTGATCTTTTGAATGTGTAGCAGACTGATTTTTTCTTCAAAGGAATTTCTATATTTTAAAATTTGTAGTTGAATCACTTTTTTTCTTCAATGGAGTCTGAATATTGAATGTTAGTTGTGGTCAATGGACCAGAAATAAGAGAAACTCTGGAGAATTTGATTGTGGTAAAAAACCAATAGATATGTTGCCAAGGGAAATGATATTTGACTAAAAGTCTATTGGCCAAGGGCCAGGATCAGACTCTCTTTGATACCAAACGTGACAAACAAACTTGTTTGACAACTATAAGAATATCCAATTTAAGTAGGATAAAATAGAGCTTGATCCATAAGGATAAATATAATTGACAAATATGAATGTGATATGATGAATATGAGTACAAATGAAGGTTATATATATACCCATGCAAGGGTGGATTTTCAGTAAGAGATGTGTCCTTTCATTAGGAGGTGTCTCGTCAATACACATTAATTATTAATCATTTTCATTATTTATTTATATTTATGTTACATATTGTGTTTATTACGGTTAGATAGGTATTTCTTACTATTTCCTTTGGTTTGACTTGCTTGTTTTTACTTACTAACAACTCTTGTATATCTTGTTTATGTGAACGTTTGTGCAGATTTCAGGAAGGTGCCAAGCATATCAACCAAGAGGTCTAGGGGTCCCTTACGAAAGGCCTCAATCTCTATTTTCTTTGTTGTTTATAGTTGTTATTTTCTCATTTTCTTCTTCTTTTCTAGCTTTTGTTTTCTGTTTTTGTTATTTGTCTTGAATAGGTGATCCGTCAAGATCTTTTAATGACTGTGGTTGAGTTTTTAATTTGCATGTGTTAATTAACCCTTTTAAGAAGATTAATGAAAGAATGACGAAAATAAAGGAATTATGACAGCCATACACATATATTCAGATCTGAAATGAAGTAATAAATGGCAAACCATAACAAGATAATTGATAACGAAGTTCGGCACAACGTTGCCTACATCTTCAAGCCTTTGTCTCTGTGGGGGAGGATTCTTTATTTTTGTTCAAAAGATCAAAAAGTACATCGTAGCAGTGCCAATTGGATACAAGACTGATCTGTTCATGTTCTTCCAGATCTCTAGAACCTAGAAAAAGAAACGACACGCAAAATGGATGACCGGAGCTCCCAGAAATGGCCCGCAAGCGTCTGCTCCTCAATAGCTTCCCTGCATAAAAATGGCTTTGGCTTGGCTTCCCTTCAGCATAAATCTGCTCTGACTATCCTCCATGGCCTCAAACAGGCCTGGTTTTTATAGATCTGAAGTTGGTTATCCATCCCCAACTTCCTCCCAAAATTTGGCCTCCAAAAATGCCCAATATCTCCCAAAAATGGATAAAATCCATTAGTTATAGGCATAAAATCAATAGAAAATAAAAAACTATATATAAAAAAACCACTTGCAATAATATTTGGGCGCAGCCCCCAAAAGTGCGTGCCCCTGGTCATATGGGGGGCGGCCATGTGGCCAGACGCTCCACCTGTGTGCTAGCCCCCTGTCCGGGCTGGCTCCTGGTCTTCAGCGTGGGCATAGGACCGGGGCTAACAACTTACCCGCGCGCCCCTTTTTTGGGATACGGTTATGGTCATATGTGACCACCCATGAACCAAGGGACGACTCTATCCATTGAAAACTGGGTCATATGGAATTCAATACACCCGCAGGCTAGGGCTAGGCCCCAGCCCTTTCCACCTCCGACTAAAGTTTCAACCAAACTTAAATAATTTATTTACCATATGGTTGTTAAGTACCACCAGTGGAGCGGGTGGTTAGCCCGGTCCTGCTAGTCCATAGCGCGGAGGAGGTTTGGATTTTGACTCCGATAGAGTCCATAAAATTTTACATAACGCCGGAGAGCCAACCAGAGGGTGCCACGTGGCAACCCATGACTGGGCCACATGGCACCTCCACTACCAATAAAAAACTGCCACTTGTCAAACACTGGTTCGTCCACCTATCTATCGAGGTGTCAGCTCCATACTGCCACATCACTGCCCTGTCAGCCTGTGCCATGTGTCTACCACGTCACTGCCCTGTCAACTTGTGCCATGTGTCTGCCACGTCAGCCTGTGCCACGTGTCACCCTTACAGTGGTGACACGTGTCACCCTCTGACTGGTCCAAATCACCTGCCGTACACCCTGTCACCTGCCACGTGTCTTATCTAGGAGATGCCACATCAAATGTATGATTGTACGGCCTGTACAGTCATCCTGCCACGTGGCATTGTACGGACTATACAGTCACCCATTTTTTTTGCCTGTTTGGGTTTTCGAACAGAATGCGATATCTTTCGCATACGAAGCCCGTTTGATGAAGTAAATATATGGCCAGAATCAGGAAGACGAGACGGACACGATGCCGTTGGTTTCATTGGATTCCAAGCACTTTCATTTTTGATCCATTTTTAGCCCTGCCATGCTCCTGGATCCAATTCTGGATCAATAGGAAAATTGACTATTTTGGTCGATTTACCCTTCTGGGACAACCTTCTTAGTTGGATGTTTATACTTGTAAATATTAATTTTATGCTCTCTTTATTTTCATTTATGTTATAAAATGTACTAAAAAAGTGTTTATAACCTTCTAGGAAGTAACTGATTTCCCGTTCTGCTTCACCTAAGTGGTAGGGAACCACTTGAAGACTTGTTTGAGGCAAAGGAGCTAGCAGGGAAGCAAGAAAAAACAATGAAAAACCATGTAAAAATATTTTCCCCGCACTCTTAATTTCATTTTTTTAAGTTTTACTTATTTCTATAAATATTTCACCCGCTTCACTGTCAATATAACATTCATCTTCAAGATAAAATCCTTTATTTTCAGGCATTTTTGTGTTCATAGAAATAAATATTCTTTCCTTTGTAATTATCATAATTTAAATTTTCATTAGACAATTTCCATCCCACTAACCAAGGAACCAATTGAATCTCCCTTTGCACATGATGACTATGCAGCCTACAAAGAGCTTCAATCCCATTCCTTTGGGATGAGTAGCATAGTTAGTTTCACTTATTCTTTCTTGAAATTATTAATTGCTATGACACTTGTGTCAAAGACTAAACGAGAATAAGTCTATGAATGGGTGATGGTTGTGTTTCCCTGCCATCATACCTACTATGGTTAAAATCAATTTCATTGGGGAGGGTGAACTGGTACTAATATTTTGTATATTTATGTTTATTTATCACTTACAGTTGTTTCCCGTAAAGGGACCCACTCATAAAACCAAAGAAAAAACACAAAAACATCTAAAAAAAAAATTAGTGGTTCCCCCCATGAAACTAAACCATGTTATATATACTTCTCTCTCTCTCTCTCTCTCTCTCTCTCTCTCACACACACACACACACACACACACACACACACACACACACACACAAACACACACAATTTAACTAGATTTCAATTATGTTGACCAAGAGACATGCTTGTGTAAGCAAGACGTGATATCGTCGCGTGGATGAATTGGTATTTTTCATTTGAGCATTTTCAATTTTGAGAACACTAATATTCAAAGCTAGGGCATCTTCATCATGGACCCCTCATAAATTTTCTTCCTTGTATCAATTGAGTGAGCTCATTTTTTCGAATTAGTCTTGTTAGATAAATCTCAAGGTTTCAAACTTTGAATAGCTTAGCAATGATTAGAATACTACACTTCTTGGGTAAGATCAAATAAAATCCCTTGGGGGGGTCTTGAGTCTCTTCCTTTATGTAGGTATCCTTCTTCATCCAAGTGGATTTAAGAGCTCAAAAGCACTAGTGACAAGAAGGGGCTAACCCCTCCTTCTCTAAACTACATGGGGCACTCATTGTTCTGACCAAGTGATGTATACTAACTTACTCATTTTATACTAGGTGACATCGTTATGAGATAAAAGGTGTGAGCATGATCATTAAGACCTTCATAATTTTATTGTAGCCTTGCATGCGATTAAACAGTTTAAAATTTAAAATTAACACATGGTTAAAGTCTTAAATCTTTCCTCAGACCACTCAACATCCTGGTAAACTTTATTTTACAACTAGTTACATTACTTTCTTGTTTATTTTTGTAGCTTCGGGCAGGTATTCTCACATGACCCTGGGTGTTGGGAATGTGGGAATCATCATGGGAACAAAATCACACTTTCGGTTTGGTGAAAACCCCCTTGGATTTGAGTGGCGGATTCATGTGTTTAGTGATGGGTTTGTGGTCTTGTGTTGGGGATTCACACCCACGAGGAAAGATTAATTTGATGTTGACTTGTGGAGGGAATTATATAGTGACCCCTAAGGATTGTATATAAAGGAGAGAATTCATTGTGACATTTCATATTATCATGTAGAATGTGTGGAGACATGATTGAGCTAGCATAAGTGAGTCTGTGCTTATGCTAGGAGGCTTGGTGATTTCAGCAAAGGGAAATTATGCTAAGGGAGAAAATATGGCCTAAGATTGAGGAATCTCTATTTTTGGTTCTTGGCAGGAAAAGCCACACCTCACATGTGGGAGAGAGAGACAACCTACGAATGAAGATATTGTACGAAGTGGAGCGATTCATACTAAGTGTTAGTACAGTTTTTCGCATGTACACGAGTTGCAGTGGGAGCAATCACGTATGTACATGGGTTGTTATAAGAACAGTCGCATACATTCATACAAGTTCTTCTGGGAAGGAGAAGGTATGTACACACTGACATCAGGTGACCTCAACAGGTTGTACAGGTGTTCTACAGTGGATTATGGGCAGAGAATATTTCCAGTAGATTTACTGAGGTTTGGTTTTCTGATTTGTATGGTTATTGGAGAACAAGGTTGTTCTCAGTTTTGGTAATTTTGGAGGAAAAGGTTGTCCTCATATGTTGGTGATATTGTACTGGTTGGGAGGGTTGGTTTTTCCCTTGGGATTTCTAATGATAACAAGATTACATAACTGAAATTGTGTTTCATATGTGTTGATGATTCATCTCTAATATTTTGTGTTTCCACTGCATATGTTTTCAATTAATAATTTTCAGTGTAGAATTGTTTAGTGATAATAGCTAGGGTGTTATTGTTGGTTCACTAGGAAGCAATTTCTCATATCTGAAAATTAGTCACATAGAGTTGCATTTGAAAAATTGATATGGTATCAGAGCTTGGAATATGAAGAGAAAAGGATCATCTTGAGACACATTGTTGGGTACAATGTTGGAGGAGTGTTGTTATTGTTCTTGTTCTAGGAAGGTCATGGGTGACAACTCTGAGGGATCTAAGGAGATAGCTCTAAAAGGGAGTTGTTGATGTAGGTGGAAACAAGTTAGATGGTATCTGGTTTGATACATGGATCAGATTTTCCAGATAAGGATTTGTGGACTATTTCAACTTGGAGGTGTGGTAGGTTGGGAGTCTTGGTGGATTGGTGGAGATCCTGGATCACAACACTATGTTGTGTGGCATATTTTGAACCATGTGGATGGAATTTCAGTGACTTGTCATGGTGAATTATGATGGGTGTAGCTCAGGTTCTTTAGCATGGACGAGATGGTTTCAAACATTTGGAAGGTTTATGAGATATATTCTTCATTAGGCCGGAGAGTTGCACATTGTCGAGGTATGAAAGTGTATGAGGTATTTGACCTAGGAGGATGAGGACATTTGTAGAGATGAGTTGCAGTGGTATAGAGTGGACCAGATTGAGTGTATAACCATAACTTGGGACTGTTCAGACAAGGACATAGCATCAGTGGTAGTATGTGCAAAGATGGAGAGTTTCTTGGTGACTTGGATGATGGAGTTGGGTAGAAGTTCATTAGATGGTCATGACTTGAGTAAGAAGGATGCTTTCCTTGGAGGATTGCATGGTTCTTATACAGTGGGAGCCACCGACACATGATAGGGGCACAAGATTTGTTCATGAGTTTCACAATGTCTGACTCAAGTGTGTACGAGGATCTTGGTAGGAGGACCAAGCATGTAGTACATGGATCTGGAGCATTTTGGATGGATTCAGGGGGTGTGTTCTGAGTGGAAAATGTGTTATGGTGTCAGGAGTGTGTTCTCGGTATCATGGATTGAGGAGTATGAATATGCATTGTTGTTCTAGGATGGATAGGTTCTTATGGATGTTGAGTTGTTCTTCCCAAGTTTTGGGAACCTTTTGTGCAGGGGATATGTGCACAAGAGACGTTGTCAGGGTTTGATAAAGTCTAGATTGATTGTATCTAGGAGGAGACTCGGTTGGTGTCTAGGGAGGATATATATGGTTTGAGTGTCATTACTATGGTCATTTTTCTTCACAGTGTCCACATCGAAGTGGAAGGGGAAGAAGGTAGAAGGCATCAACAGTAAAGGTTGATGAGGTTGTAGACAGGTTCCAGAGGGAGATCTTGTTTGTTTTCTCCCTTTCAGGTATAGTTTCCAACAAGGGGACTTGGTTGGTGGATAGTGGAGCATATTTCCATATGATAGGTACTAGAGAGTTGTTTGACACTTTCACAGAGACTAGCTCAGACTTGTGTGTGGAGCTTGGCATAGGAGCCAAACATGTAGTACTAGGATCTGGTACAGTATCATTCTGATTAGATTTGGGAGAGGTTTTGAGGGTGTCAAATATGTTATGGATGCCAGAATTCAGGAGGAGTGTCCTCTCAATCTCATATATTGAGAGGAATGGTCACCACATATTATTTCAAGATGGACATGTATTGTTTGTGCCTAGACAATCTAAGTTCAAATAAGTGGTGATTCTTGGAGTTAGGCTGAGGGGATAGAAAATGCGCGTTGTGACCAGTAGGAGCAAAGAGACAAATGAGGAGGACCAAGGGGATTCACCATTGGTGAGACAAGTGGCTCCACCAATAGCATAGAGGGAGCAGGTGGCTCCACCAGTGGTGAGGAAGGTGGCCCCGCCAGTAGCACGGAGGGAGTAGGTAGCTCCATGAGTGGTGAGGCAAGTGGCCCCACCGGAAGTATTGGTTCAACGGGAGCCATAGTTCAAAGGGAGTCATCCCTCATGATATATGAAGGAGGAGCAGTCTCCTAGGACTATGTTGAGGATAGTGGACAAGGAGCAGGTATCTCTGAACGTTATGTAGACTCATATGGAGTCAGTGGATTTAGAGGGAGTCTGACTTCAAAGGGAGTCAAGAGACTCAGAGGGAATCCAACTTTAGAGGGTGTCAAGAGGCTCATAGGGAGAGTCATTCATTCAGTGGGAACCAACCTTCACGTCCAAATGGGAGAGAAGCATCTTCCAAGACTATTAGGATGGTATAATGGGTTGATTTGGCCAGGCAGGTTGCATAGGAGGTTCAGAGGAAGGAGGCTTCTAGGAGTAGGGTGTCTTCCAGGATGGGATCATGCTAGAAAATAGGATTTTCTTCAGTGACCAAGGATGCAACCATTCAGGAGGAGTGGAGAGTAGTATTTGTTTCGGTGATAGAGGGATCAATCAATCAGATAGATTGGAGAGTAGTTGTGGTAGATAATCCAGTGCGTGAGACAAAGCTACTTCCAAGTGATGATTGAGTATGGAATGCCTCCCTTGCTAAGAGGGATTCTTGATGAGTTTGTAGTGTCGGGAGGCATTCCCACTTGTGGAGAGTGGTGAGAATATATCCCCCACTAAGAGGGAGTGTTTTTTTTTAACTTCGGGAAAGTATTCTCACATGACCCTAGATGTTGGGCATGTGGGAATCGTCATGGGCACCACATCACACTTTTGTTTTGCTGAAAACCGCCTTAGATTTAAGTGGGGCCTTCATGGGTTTGGTTATGGGATTTTTGGGCTTGTGTTGGTTCTTCACACCCACAAGGAAATCCTAATTTGATGTTGACTTGTGGATGGGATTCTATTGTGACCCCCTAAGGATTGTATATAAAGGAGAGAAGTCATTATGACATTTCATATTATCATGTAGAATGTGTGGAGACATGATGGAGATAACATAAGTGAGTATGCACTTGTGCTAGGAGGCTTGGTGATTTCAGCAAAGGGAAATTCTGCTAGGGGAGAAAATATGGCCTAAGGTTGATGACTCTCTATTTTTTGTTCTTGGTAGGGAAAGGCACACATCATGTGTGGGAGAGAGATACAAACTAAGAAGGAATATATTGTATGAAGTTGAGTGAGTCATATGAAGTGTTTGTAAAAATTTTCACATCTACGTGGGTTGTAGTGGGAACCATCACGTACATATGCAGGTTTCTATGAGAACAATCGCATACATCTATACAAGTTCTTCTATGCAGGATCAGGTCCGTACATGATGATGTCAGGTGACCTCAACAAGTTGTATAGGTGGCCTGCAACATATTTGTGGGAAGAGAATATTTCTAGGGGATTTGTTGAGGTTTGGTTTTCCGATTTGTATGATTATTGGAGAACAAGGTTGTTCTCAGTTTTGGTAATTTTGTAGGACAAGGTTGTCCTCAGATTTTGGTGATATTTTCCTAGTTGGGAGGGTTAGTTTTACCCTCAAGATTTCTGATGATAACAAGATTAAATAATTGAATTTTTTTTTCATATGTGTTGATGATTCATTTATGATCTTTTGTGTTTCTGTTGCATATGTTTTTAGTCAATAATTTTTAGTGTAGAATTATTTAGTGATAACAACTAGGGTGTTATTGTTGGTTCAGATTTGAAAATTAGTCACATAGAGTTGCATGTGAAAAATTGACATTTCTATAGTTGTAGTAGCCTATTGAAGGGTTGGAATTGCATTTTCAGATCCCAATTTTCACCCTTTAAAGTTATGGGACCACTTTTTGGGAAATTCTAGGCTTTTTTTAATGTATTACAAGGTCCAAAAAACTTGTTGTTCATAACTTCCATCCATATTAAATGGAATGGATGTAGCTATCCGAAGCCATTTTGACTCTTATATTTTAGTAATTTTGCATAATCCATTCATTAGATCATTTTTTTGGACCCTGGTTTATCCTAGGAGCTAGTTTAGACATTTTCCCCAATGCCATAAGGGAATGAACATATTGTTTTTCTCTTTTATTAGTTTGTTGGTCTAAAAATTAGCAATCTCATTTTCACACCCCCTGTCCACAAAAATCACCCCTAGGACTTTACAACCACTCACAGAGTCGAGGGAGGACAATACCCAGGTTGGGTGGTCCTAAGAGGGATTTTACGTAAGTCCCCAATCTCTCCTTCTTCCCCTTTTCAATGCCTTAGACACAGGAATGGGTAGTATTTGCCTCATGTTAAGCTATCAAAGAGGTTGTAACCAGCTTCACCACCGTATAGGTGGGATCCATCTCAATGAATGGATTTTTCTTATAACACATCCCTTTTCTACCGAATCCATTGGGGAACTTGCAAACCTTTTTTTTTCTTGTATCTCAAACTTTTACTGACCACAAAACCCAAATTATTTGGTTTATTTTCCCCTATTCACTTACCCCCATATTTTGACTAGAAACAAAAGACAAGGTCATCAAGTGACTCACTGAATTTATTTGGTAGGTGTTATAGTTCAATTCCCCTTATATTTTTCCATTCATTTGGGATCCATAAATACCATTTAGATTCCTTTAATAATACCTTGTCAATATCCAATCCTAGTTTTTCAACCTCATTTGAGAAATCATCAACTATTATACCTTACCTTTCATTCGGAAAAGAACTGAAACAAACTTATTTTTTAGTTGGGTTACTCTAACACCTCATCAGAAAGAGTATGATTATTGGTGTGATACCTCTCTTGTAATCAATATACATTACCTAATCCCTTAGCAAGCTAGCAAGGAAAAAACCTCCTAAGACTAGGGAAATAGTGTCCCCCACGATTACAAGAAGCCAAATTTTATGAAAGAAAGAAAGTAGCAAGATACATACCTCTGGGAAAATAGAGAAACTCATTACACATGTTGTATAGGATAAGTCTCCATCTTCCTATTCTCAATTTCAAAACCCCATACTAAAACAAGCATCAATTAATCCATCAATAGTTACAAACCCTCATGTTATTCCCATAATAGTTCCAACAATTGTTGTTGTTCCTTCAACATTTGTTCCAATGGAAATGCCTTGGCAACCCATGACCCCTTTGAGGTCAGCTCAACATTTACATGACATACTTGTGGATGCACCAAGTCGGGTTTCTAAGTTTAGTGGAATTGGTCTATTGAATTCCAAAGAGAACATACAAAATTTTTATGATGCATTAGCACTCATGGATATAACAACTCCTGATGTCATCATTAATTTTTTTGTAAGGACCTTTGAGAGGGAAGAAATGAGATGGTATATTTTTCTTCCCAATGTTAGTATCCCAAATTGGGACACTATGGTACAAGAATTCAAGAAACATTTCCAAGCAAAAGATTATGTGGCTTCCCTAATCAGGGATTTCACAACAATATCCATTCATGAGGGAGAGCTAATTCGTAATTTCAATCAATGTTTTACCTCCACCTTGAAGATGATTCCGACTACTTCACAACCATCTGGGAACTACATGACCAAAATTAATCTGAATGTAAAATACATTTTGAAAGACAAATCAATTAACACTTTAGATGTGGCCAAGTCTAATGCATTAGAAATTGAGAAAAACATGGAGAAATACAATATGATTCCCTCATCTTTAGTGCAGCCCCATTTTAATGGGAGGCCTAGGAACGAAGTAGTTCAAAATGAGGGTCCTCAATATGAGCCTTTACCTTCCCAAAATTTGTGGATGGAAGAGAGGAAAATTTATAAAACATTGAAATTATTAATGAACATGAATAATCACATCATTTCCCTAAATCAAAAATTGAATGACTTGCAGTTTACTGCACCTATAATATCAAGACCTCATCTTCCTCCTACTCCCACTCCCAGGTATAATGCCACTAAAGTGGATTGGTGTCACTTTTGTCAACACTTGCATGATCCAGAGTATTGTTACTCATATACACACCATTTGGAATTGTCCAAGGCAGTAACAGAACCTTTATATATGATAAATAATACAATTACCTCCACTTCTCATAATGATCAAGTTAACATGCAAGATGCTACACCTTATGATGATAACTCTTCCTCTTTTGGAATATTTGTTGTAGAAACTAGGAATCACACCTCTAGACTAATTATGCAAGGAATGGAGAGGGGAGGGGAGTTATCCTAAATACAATGGTAAAAACAAATCTATCATGAGTGGTATATCACCTTCTCCTCCGAGGAACAGAGCTCCTTGGGCTCCAACAAGGATAACTTACCTAATGAACCACCTCCATGCTTCCCAATATCGAGACCTTACAATGTAGTTGAAGATATAGAAAAGGTATCATCCCATATGACATTATTAGATGTTTTTAGGACACTTACTCATTTTGAAAACATTTCACATGTCTTACAATCCCCTCCTCCTCCATGATTATAATAGAGAGCCCCACCTTCCAAAGAGGCCTCCTCTCAACCAAAGGAGGCATATGATGTCATTGATTTAGACCCAAGAGTTCCTCCTTTCTATGTCTCGGTAAATATTTCTAATTTTGTGATCCATAATTGTGTCATTGTCACAATAGGAAGGAGCAATAACATTCCCCTTTGGTTTATGAGGATATTGAGTCTTGAGTGCATAGGTCCTTATAAATATTTGTTGTCTTTGGATTCAATAACTACAGAAATAATATATTATATCAAATACTTATCCATTTCCTTCAACCAAGCTTCTGATGGGAGCATGCTCATACACATAATTGTAGCAGATATACCTAAAGAATAGGGTTTTATTTTATGATAAGAGTGGTCCTCCAAGGTCAAACAGAGTTGTTGCTTCATTGAAGGAACCCACTTCACCTTTCCTCATAAGGGTGTATAAGTTTTCATTAGGAGAGAGAGAAAATATTGAGAGAAGGTTGTACCTACTTCCTACAACACAAGACATGTGTCTTTCCCAGACACAAGGATGAGTACATATGTTGTATTATCTTAAGAAGATGTTCATGTCCCTCCTCCTAAGCAAGAAGAAATGATTTGGAGCATGGATTTTGATGGTGCCAAATCCAAGCACAGATCCAGTGTCGGGATCTTTTTGTGTGATCCCAAGGGAAAGGAAATACCTTTCTCTTTTTTATTAAGGTTCCCTAACACCAATAACATGGTTGAATATGAAGCATTAGTTTAGGGCCTCCAAAATGATTTATACTTAGGAATTTTCCATCTATTGGTTAGCAGGGATTCAGAGCTATTTGTGAACCAAATTGGAGAAAAATATGTGGTTGATAACCCTTGCCTCAGATAGTACTACTAAAAGGATAAAGAACTTATTGAAAAGTTATTGTCTGTCAACATTCAAGCCATAACTAGGGATACAAACCATGTAGATGCTACTTTGGCCTTAATTGGTTCACGATTTACTTTATATTTTGTAAGATTTGTCAAGGATATAAGAGTCCAAATCTTACATCGACCTGCATTACCTAATAATATTGATTCAAAATAAGGAGGAATTCAAAGACTTGCATATATATCATGAGTTAGAAGAGGAAATTGAGGATATAATCCTGCTGAAATAAAATAAAATTCCCCTGGGATATCTATGTTGGAATCCATGTTTGATTCCAATAATGCTTCTACCTCTGCACCTAGTATTAATAGTGAATCTGTTAGGAAGGTGCAAAAAACTACCCCTATAAATATGGGAACAGAAGAAGATCCAAAAAGAGTTTATATAGGGTCACAATGTTCTCCTTTCAGGATTACCCAATTCAAAAGACTCTTAACACAGTTCAAGGGTTCTTTTGCCTGGTCCTACGAGTATGTCAAAGTATTCAATATGCAGGAAATCATCCATGTTATACCTATAATCACTTATTCAAATCCTTATAAGTAGAAACAAAGGAAGAAAAATATTTCCTTAGAATAGACTATAAGGGTTGAATTAGATGAGATGGAAGCAACATGGGTCATATACTATGTTCGTTACGCACAGTGGGTATCCAATTTGGTTCCAGTTAGGAATAAAACTGGGGATATTCAGTTGTGTGTTGATTTTCAAAATTTGAATAAGGTGTACTTAAAAGACAAATACCATGTCCCACCTATGTAAGAGATCCTTCAACAAGTTTCTGGGTCTCAAATGATGTATCTTTTATATGGCTTCTTAGGCTACAATTAGATAGCCCTCAAACCTTTTGATTGTCACAAAACTACTTTCACTACCTGTTGGGGAATGTATGCATACCACAAGATTCCTTTTGGTTTTATTAACGTTGAAAGTACCTTTCAATGTGTCATGGTCATTGCTTTCAAAGGCTTTATGGGTAAGATTATAGTTTTCTACTTCGATGACCTCACGTTTTTCTACAAAGAATGAGGTAGTCATTTTGATCACCTTAGGCAAGTATTTCTTAGATACCATAAGTTTGGCATATCCTTAAACACTAAGAAGACCATTTTTAGTGTTATGGAAGGAACGATATTAGGTTACATTATGTCTCAAGAAGGTGTCAAAGTTTACCTTAAGAGGGTGATAGAAATCAAAATGATTCCCTTACCTACTAACAAGAAAGAGATGCAATCTTTCTTTGGAAAGATAAATTTTCTACGACACTTCATTCCTGATTTCGCTCAAGTTGTCAAACCTCTAAATCATAAAATGAAGAAGGACATTAGGTTCAATTGGGATCCTCCTACATGTTAGGATTTTGAGTCTATTATGCTAGTCATTGCTCATGAACCTCTGTTGATTAGTCCTAATCACTCTAAATATTTTTTCATATACACCAACTCATCAAAGGAGACTATTTCCACAATTTTGTTGCAAAAGTACCACGAAGAAAACCTTAGACCAATTTCTTTTGTAAGCACATCAGTTGAACTATTCTCAACTTGAGAAACACGATTATTCTTTATATAAAGCCTTGGATTTGTTTTGACACCTCTAAGGCCACAAATTTCAAGTCTTTGTGCCTATATCTTTGTTAGTCACTACTTTGAACCAAATTGAACTTCATAGTAATTGGTCCAAATGGATCATGTGCATGCAAGAATATGAATTAGACATTAAACTAATGAAAACCATAAGGGGAATAGGGTTGGATGAATTGATAACTCAATCCCATGCCTCTATCATGGATGAATCACCTCAAGTAGAAGACTTGATTACTTATAAAGAAATGGTTAATGAGACTGAGTTTTCCTCACAACCATGGTATGAAACTATCATATATTTTCTAATGAATGGTGTTTTTCCACTAGACATGGATACTAAATCCAACCAAACACTTTGCTTACAAGTTATCTAGTATGTATTATAAGATAAAATCATTTATAGGAGGAACCTTGATGGAGTGTTGTCACATTTTCTTACTCCTGATCAATCCCAAATGGTACTTGAACAATTCCATTCTAGGATTTGTGGAGGTCATTTTTCAGCCAAAACCATTGTAGAAAACGTTTTACATGCAGACTATTATTGGCCTTTCCTCCATCAAGATGCCCATTTACTGGTCTGAAAATGTAAAGTTTTCCAACAATTCATTGGGAATAAAAAGTTAGTTGTTTTTCATCTTAATCCCATTGAGTACAAGTCCCTTTCGCAAGATGGGGTATGGACTTTCTTGGGCCAATCTCACCACCTTATAGTTTAGGTCACATATTTATCTTCACTACTATTGATTACTTTATGAAGTGGGATGAAGTAGTTTCCCTTAGTAACGCTATGAAGAAACAAGTAGTTTCACATACAAATTACATCCTTGAGGTTAGATATTGCTAAGGCAGAAGATGATTTCCAACCCTTACAACATCGTCTAGACACCCTAATAAAAAATGAGGTTAGAAAATATGCATTCCAACACTTCTAAAAGAAGAAAGATATTGTCAAATGTTGATTCGATAAAAGAGCCATGATGGTAAATTACAAAGTAGGGGATAATTTCCTATTGTGGGACAAAGCACATGAGGCCCCATCCAAGCTCTGCAAGTTTGATTCCTTGTGGTTGGATCCTTATACAATCTATGAGGTTTTAGGAATCAATGCTTTCATATTAAAAACCTTAGATGATGAACCACTCCAATTCGATTTCCACCTAAAGTTATTTTATTCCCAAGAAACCTAATCTTTCATTTTAGTTTTGAGTGTAGTCCCTTATGATTTTCCTAATGATATTGGCCTTTTTAATTTTATGTCGTATCTTTTTATGACCCAAGGGGAGCATATATAGGGATAAATGTATATGACATGACCCCAAGGGGGGGGAATATATGGGAATAAATGTACATTGAATGTGTAAATATATATGTAATAGGGTAGGCATAATAGTAAAGGGGCTTCATGTGCAAGTGTGAATAGGTATATATAGAGATCATGTATTCATTATTGGAGACATGTGAATTGTGATGTATGAATGTATTTGGTTAGGTGGAGGAGGTTCTCCTATTATTAAGGTGTTATTGTGTAAATTATATATCTTGGAGTTGTGATCCACACTCACATTATATACATGGTGTGTACTTATGTTTTGTTATGATAATTTAAACTTTTGGATCATTACATTTGGTATGAGAACATTGATCCTAGGATTTTGCATCCTCAAAAAAGTCATCTTGTAATTTTCGCTATAAAATATTTTGGGGCCACTTCAGAAAGAAAAACTTGGAGGTTGTTTAGAATACATATCAGGGTACCTTTGGTACAAATTTCAGTAGTTGTACCATTTCAATTTCAGAGATACACCCTATGGAAGATAGGGTTTCTGGTTAGTCCTATAACTAGTCTCCAATAGTTGTTCCATGTAATATAGTCATATCTTTTTCATAGAGGATCCAAATTATGTGAGACTAGTGGCATTGGAAAGAGGACAATTCATAGTATTTTGGGTGTGAATCTTAGAATCATTTATCCAATAGTGGATGTGGGGCATGTACAAATTATCTCTCTAGAATAGGCCAAATTTCATCAAGGATTTGGAAAGTTACCATAACTTTCATTTGGCACACCCAATTTTGGTTATACCCGTGGCATCGTAAAAAAGACACTTCAGAGTATTACATGTCAAAAATTCATAAATACATCAGAAGGAAGGTCGGTCAGGAGAATAGACTCCAAATCCGGGTTTCAAAGGTATTTTTACTTAAAACTATCATAAATTTTTATTGGGATGTCTAATTGAGATAATTCAAAATCCATGAGAAAGACAAAACATAGAAGATTATATTGGAACAAGAATTATAACTATTTGATATCATTATCCTTAATATAGTGAGGTTGTTATTTGAGGTTTGGGTTATACCTCAATTAAGAATCAATGGCAATACCTAGCTTTAGCAGAGATGAAGATAAAGATGAAATCAATCCTTGGGAATGGTTGAGGATGATAAAGGAAAATCATTTACTTTTGAAGGTAGGATTGTACCTAAGGGGTGAAGCTTTTAGGTGGTGGGATTGCCTTGATGAAGCTAATAAACTCTCCCCCACATGGAATTTTTTTGAATAACTCTTCTCAATAAAATGGATTAAAGAGACAAAAATGGAGGAGATGTATAAAATTCAAGAGGAGTTAAAGGAATCAAAAGAAAATGTTTCCAAATTGAAAAAGGATGATGAAGAGATAAGAAAATGTATTACAAATAAAAATATTGAGTTCACCAATATGCAATCCCTTAATGAATCACCTGTTAAGGAGGTTAAGAACTTAAATAAAGAAAAGAGAAGAAAAGCAAAGTGGGAAAATGATGATTCAGGGAATACTTAAAAAAGAAAGATGAAGAAATATGTAGATTATGAAATCATAACAAAAAGTATTGGATGGGGTTAAAATATTGAAATAAGAGAAGAAGAATTATCAAAATCAAGAAGAAACAATGATCTTGGATGAAGAATCTACCGAAGAAGAGGAAATTTGCAAGAAGGTTGAGGAATCATTAAATACTAATGAGGTAAAATCAGAAATGCAAGCCAGAATTGAAGAAGGACGTCAGAATTTGATAGATAGGGTCACATTGTAGCTTCAAAAGGAGAAAGAAGATAAGATTCAAGAAGGTCAATAGAAGATACTTGAAGGATTTGAACTCCATCTAGAGGATGTACATGCAAAATATGATGGTATTATCTCCAAGGATAGAGTAATCAAGGACCAAGGAAAGGGGATAGAGGGTTCCATTATATATGAAAAGAAGAAAGATGAAATGGGTGTGCATAATGAAGAAAATTTGTCAAATGTCAAACCATATCAACACCCTCATTATCAAGAAAGATTTTAAGGAAGATAAGAAGATCAATATCGACATTATCAAGGAAGAAGATGGAATAATCATTAATATTAATGGAATATGGCATCACAAAACCATTATTCAACAAGATATTATCATAGACCAACATCTATTACAAATTGGAGAAGCTTTAACAATGACACATGGAATCAAGGGAAAGAAAATTATGCAACAACCAGACACCAAGGATTACGACAAAAAATAATTGATTTTGGATGTATGTATCATCATCAATGAAAGGAAGAAAGAAAAAACATAAAAAAATCATATTACTTAATTTCATCACATGTGAAGCCTTTGATTGCAAAGCTTTGAGGAAAAATATTTTTGAAGGAGGGTACTATGTTATGACCCAAGGGGATCATATATAGGGATAAATGTATATGATATTACCCCAAGGGGGGGAATGTATGGGCCTATATGTACATGGAGTGTGTAAATATATATGTAATAGGGTCGGCTTAATAGTAAAGGGACCTCATGTGCAATTGTGAATAGGTATATATAGAGATCATTTATTCATTATTGAAGACATGTGAATTCTGATGTATGAATGTATTTGGTTATGTGGAGGAGGTTTTCTTGTTCTTTAAGGAGTTATTGTGAAACTTATCTATCTTGGAGTTGTGCTCCATGCTCACATTCTGTAAATGGTGTGTACTTATATTAATTTAAGCTTTTGGATAATTACATATGTTGCTTTCTTCTCCTAGATTTTGGTTTATTTGATTTTACTTAGAAAAGTAGCTTCCTTTTCACCTTATCCCTGATTGAAAATATTGTCATCCTAGGACTCGTCCTTTTAGAATGATTTTATCGAAAGAAAAATGTTACTTGGTAGCACCATAGATAGGATTGAACTTGGTTGTTATTAAGTTAAAGTCGGTGGGGAAAGTCTAAGAGAGTTAGTATAATGTTTCCTAGTGAAGATAAAACATGATGGCTAACATAGCTATGTGATTGCAACTACTCATTTCCCAAAAAAATTGTGGCATAACATTTCTCCAAAAATGTTATTCTACCTATAGAGTATAATCACTTGAGAGTTTTGCGATGCTTCAACATATTATGAAAAAAAAAATTGTATTTATTTACTCCCTTGATTAAATTATTTCCTTACTATTTCTTTCTCTTATCAGTCACTAATTTCAAAAGATCCCCACTTGCTTGTTTATATGTTGAGTACACACTTATAATGAGAGGGGGGGTGAATCAGTATAAGATAATTTTTTCTTTTTCAAACACTGTTGGCGTGCAGTGGGAAGACCCAGGCTTAATCATCTATATACCAACAAAACCCTTAGACACCAGCCCTTTCAGCATCACCTGCAGAGCAAGTGAAATCTCACCTAAGGCATCTAGAGGGACTACAGGAACCAGGGTTCTGCAGTGATGAGGGTAAGTGAGGCATTATTCATGTTCTTACTACCATTTACCCATGTGTGCAGTTCCCATTACTTAACAGTCACTTAACATTCAACATATTCTATGCATGACATTCTCCCACTTAACGTTCATTCAATTACTATATACTTTAGTGTGTGACACTATGACATCATATATGAACAATACATTCAACATTTATCATCATTGCACCATAAAATTAAACGTCATAGAATGCAAAGACAACACATCACAACAAACAGGTTTAAAGTGGTTCACCCAACTTGGACTACGTCTACAATGGTTCATTTCTTTTATTAGTCATTGATAATTCCATTACATTTGTGCACTATGCTACAAAATATGCAAAACTAGCATTACCCAAACATGCTTATCCATTATGCTACAGTGCGATATTCAGTCCTTAGTCATACTTCAAACTTCTTCCTTCCCTCGACTCAACTTACCTAACAAACATTAAGAACTTCTCAAATGTCAAACAACCCATCTACCCAAAAACCCTTTACATATTTATACATCAAAATAGGGTTAAGCCCACTACAAAGTGGATAAAATGTCCCCAAAATCCTAATGGTCTATAACCATTTTCCTCCTTTTGCGTGATGCTCCATTGCACATCCTTCTTTCATGTGCTTTAACTTCTTGAAGTCCACTCCCATCGTGCACTCTGGTCCATCTTCTAACTGCCTTTTATTCTTTGACTTCTCTGGTGTAGATCCCAAAACTTAACCAAAATTCCTATCCAACAATCCCCCAACATTCACCTGTGGCTCATCCTGGGCCACTCAAGCCTTCTTCCAATGCACCATGAATTTTTTGAAGGTCTCTTTCATTTTCACATTCTTTTCCTTGCCCTGTAGTTCCTTCTACAAAATTTCATCAATTGTTTATGCAGTGGCATGTTTGATGATTCCTTGAGTTGTTGCTAAGGTCACTATCACTCTGTATGCTTCCTCATGTAGTACTTCTATTTGTTGTGCATGAGCTTGTTGCTCTGCCCTTAGTTGATTCATTTATGAATACAACTTTATATTCTCATTCATCGTAGTTACCACCTCAGTTGCCAACAATGTTCCCATCATCTCTATGAATTTATGCACCTTTTCTTGCATAGCTTGGATGTTATGACCAATTTCCTATTTCTCCTTATCCTCACTAAGTTTTTTCCAAACACCCATAGTCTTTGTATACATTTGAGAACACTCTACTTCTAGAGACTTTATATGTTCCACCACTGTTATCACATTTTTTCCCTCATCTCCCTCTCTTCAGGTGGAGTGCTCAGTGTCACATGCACTTCTAGATCACTAATTTGTGCACGGAAGTCCTGAATGGATTCACTTATCTTCGTGACTTGATCTTCCACGGGAACCTCCTTCTCTTTATACACCTCTGAGAGTTCTTGATATACCATATTGAATGCATGTTGCACTTTCTACCTTCTATGTAGCCTCATCGCTCTCTTGTTTAGTTGTGTTGTACTCTATCTCTAATGCGACATTTTTTGTCGTAACCTTCACTAACTCGTTGGATTTCTTCTCTATGTGAACGTTCATCTCTTGAATTGTTCTCATTTGTAATTCCTACAATACATCCATTTGTAGTTGTGATAGCACTAAGTCAACGTGACCTAGTGCCCTGGCCTGTTCTTGCATTTTTGTCATGGGGAAATTGATTGCCCCTGTTGCTAGCTTAATCAATCTTTGTTCTTCTGCGACTGCTAAGGACTCATATATTTTTGGCCCTTCCTTTCCAGTCTTGGTAGTGATTTTTGTTGGTTCCAACTCTGCCTATCACCCTGACGTAATGTTTTTTACTTCTAATAGTTGTCGCAATTCTTCCATATGTTCCTACATACGTTTGTTCATCTCTTCTTGTTGTTATGTTGCGTGTTGAAACGCATCATTAGTGAATTATTTTACTTGGTATCCTATCTTCTCCAAATATTCTTCTGTCAAATCTTGGATAGCCACTTCCTTAATGGCTTTGCGCTACGGTCATTGTTGTCTAGCTCTCCCTGTCTTTGGCTCTTTTCTCTTCCTATCATTGTGCGGTGTTGTCTGTTGAGTTGTTTCCTATGGCCCTTTCCTCTATCCTGGTCATCTCCTTATTATTCATCCTCATCGACCTCATGTATTTTCAGGTTTTTCTTCTCTCATGGACCTATCTCTGCTATTGCAATCTTCCACTCATCTTACCAATAGACCATAATGTGGCCCATCTCTTCTTCCATCAATTTGTATTGTATTGGCAGCCACTGGTGATATAGGTCCTTCTTGGCATGTACGTACATGTGGTGACGCCCTACCTTAAAGCGTGTCACTACCTTATATGCCTCAACCACTTGAGAGGGTATGCGCAATGTCCTTTGGATGTTGTCTCTGATAGTTTCCTTATAAATATAAAATGTGACATTATTGTCCATATGTCGCGCCTTATGTGTCATATACCAAAGGTTATAATACTATGTGTCTAAACAAGGCTTCTCAATGACTCCCAAAAATGGAATTTCATCTGGATCCCTCCAAGATGATAGCACTGTTAGGATCAATAACCAAGAATAATGGAACTTTTTCCCCTTATCCTGCGCCTACTCACAGTCAATAAAAAATTGATTCAATAAGAATGTCACCCAGTTCATATGGACGCCCTCTACACAACTTTATGTGGTCGTTATCACTACTTTCTTGCATCTCAAACCTTAGCATCAAGTCGCAGATGCTAGCGATGTCCAAACCGTGTTGTCCGTAGAATTTATGGAATTTTTCCTTCATGCTCTATGCGAGATTTTTCTCATTCCTCTTATCGAAAAATAACAACAATGGGTCCTCCCCCTGCGACGAAAGACTGGTGATGCACACTATCAAATCTATATCAATGGATATTTTCCTGTCAATCCACATGTATCCTTCAGGAACACAACTTAGCAACATTTTTACACAAACAATGATATCCCGACTCCGTCCAAAATGGGGTATATCGAATAGGTTTAGAGGACCTTCTTTCTGCAACTTTCTAGCCCACGCATGTGATTCTATGACTATCATATGAGTCTCAACACTAATATACTTGCTTAGGAAATTTTTGGATACCAACTCTTGAAACTTCTTCTCATCAGTGATTTCATGGTCTCCATACCTTAATGTAGGTATCAGACCTAGCATGTCCCCTTCTACAATTACTTCTTCTGGAATCAGTGGCTCCACGAGCGGATAATTTGTGTCCCTTTGTAAATGGACATGTTTTTTTGATAGATTTCTCGGTGGGATATAATCCTTGTGGAATATTGATTCTGGGAATGGTGCTTCCTGTGTTTCTTCAACTATCAACAACATTCCAAGCTCACCGTGCAGTTTCTTTGGTACTAACACTGATGTTGTTGCTACCTTAGGTGGTGCCATATTCCTTTATGAAATTGGTCTCAACTTCCAACTGGTTATGGAACTCGGTTCTGAACTTTGGCTCCGTAACTTTAGCTCTTCAGATCTCTGTGTGAATTTTGAATGATGATAACCTTCCCTCGTCGACCCATTGCTTGATTTTATACTGCATTTCCAGCTGTATCTTCCCTTCGCACCTAAACTTTCCATCTAATACACTAGTGGTTGGAATTCATTACCTGCTTTAATTATCCATTACTCTTTATCTTCGATGAATTCTTTGTTCGATTATGCAATATGTCAAGATCTTCTACATTTAATGTTACGTGACACCACTACTTTGTCAGCATGTTAAATATTTATTGCATGTCTCGTCATGGACTGTCTTAAATTTTCTTAGCTAACATCTACACAATATTGTCTCTCTACATGATTTCTTCTTTTTATTCGATCTCTTCTATCTGTGCAATCTTTTTTCCTTCGTCTATGTGTTCTTCTGCCTTCATTTTTCTCTTCCATTAAATTTTCCTGCTTTTCCTCTTTACCTACTATTATCACATAAGATCATCAAGGGCCATAGGTGTGTGTCTGTGTTCTTTCTCTGTTTCTCTCTCTTTCGCAGGCCATGTCTTTAAACTTTTCCCCTTCATATGGCGAAGTCATTTTTGTTTTCCCCTTTCTATTTGAGCACCCATCCCCTTTTTCCTCTATCATTGATCCTTTTGTCTCCCCAAGCCTACAACTAGTTTTCTAAGTCTTCATTGTCACAAGCCGCAACACTCAGAGAGACCCATTCTAGACTCGAATCAAGAAAATAGGCAAGTGCAGCTTCCAGCGGCTAGGATTCCATGTGGAGTTCAAATCGGCGATCCACGGGCGTTCAGGATCTGAAATTTGCTTGAATTTTAGTGGAGAAAAGGCTCGAGATCAAAGGTCGAGCAGAGGTTAAACCTAGACCATATATCTCATTGGGAGAGATTGACGGTGGGAGATTACTTCAGTGATCGGGACTCTGAAATATTGTTAAAGTTGTTCTTCAAAGGTTCGAAGTCTCGAAGCCTGAAGGGAGCATGAGTCATTCGATCCAGAGAGACGTGTGGCACCAGATCAGCGGATTCGTAGTTTCGCGAATCAGAAGTTTCGCAGGGAGTGAAATGAAAATCTCTGAGAGGTGAAGTTCCGAAGCGCCTTCAAAGATATAGTGCCTAGTCATGACCCATGGTCAGGTGAAGGGCGGGTCCACAAAAAATCTAAGAACCCATTTTGCAGAGCTAGAGACTCAGGGTTCTGAGCATGAAATCTCAGTCATCGGATGCAAAAGATATCTGATCGTTGATCTAGGTGGATCGATTTCGTCAATCAGACGTCGGGAAATCTATAGTCAAGTAATGTGAAAAATATCAAAAGACGAAATCCCAAGGTGCCTAAGGAGATAAGCGCCAAGTCGTTGCTGGAGGTCGCGTGCATGAAAGGGTGAAAAATTTGCAAGAGCTGCACCAAAGGCC
The DNA here is from genome assembly GCA_009831015.1 of Picea engelmannii. Lineage (NCBI taxonomy): Eukaryota > Viridiplantae > Streptophyta > Pinopsida > Pinales > Pinaceae > Picea > Picea engelmannii. Next base: position 110,500 of record ML813035.1, on the reverse strand, counting down.
AAAATGCCCATGTTAGTCTCAGAATGAGACCATCATGATTATGAGGCGTCGAGTTGACCCGAAGAACCTCTAGCAGTGCTTGAAAGCTTCCTAAGCGTTAGGCCTCATCCTAATCCCATTGAAAGTAGTTAATGAAGGAAGGTGGTGGGTGAAACCTCATCTCACCCCATAAATGGAAAGCATGGAAGGACTGATCGTGGAGGAAGACTATCAGCCCAAAGTTCCCTTGTGGATGGATTTTTCTGCAAAGCCCATACTGATCTGAGATTGCGTCTGACAGAAGATTGCATGCATAGTCTGACAGAGAGGATGCAGATGGAAAGCCTTGAATGCAGTGGCCCATTCACACTCTTGGTGGTCACGAACAGTTCTGAGTATAAATAGGTAGTTTTGGTATTTTGTTAAGGTCTTCAACTGGTTGAGAAAAGCTCCCTATTTTGTAATGTTTTGATGCCAAAATTATCCTCTGGTTATGTATCAAATTTGATACTTTCAGATTAATAGAAGTCAGCTTCTTTCCATCTCTTTGTAAAAGTTGTGTCAAAACACTCGAGCATGGAGGATCCAGTCGAGTGTTGTTATTCTATTGTAATGTAGGTTTGATTATAGTAGTATTGTGACCAGTTTTAATCAGTTCTTTGTGTTGTCTTTTCCCTCTTACAATGAATGGATTGAGCATGGAGGATCCAGTCGAGTTGTCGTAGATGCATTGTGATGACGTTTGATCATGATGTTGTTGTAGCTGTGTCGTTTGGACATATTTCTGTGTCTGAAGCTTGAGTTCAAGGGCATTCTTGAGCCTAATTTTTTCTTCACAAAGCTGCTTGAAGGCATGATGCCCATATTAATCTTTCTCACCTTTCTCACTAAGTCTTCCCTCTTCTCACACCTAAACTCAATTCACTGACTAAATTTAATGTGGCCCTAACTTCCCTGAGCATTTCTTGTCCAGTTCTATGTTGAACATCATTCATATATTGAGATTTGTCCATTGACCTCCACTCATATAAATCAAACATCCACCAAAAATCTCTGATGGGTACTGGTCTTATCCTCCCACAATCTGAGGGTGACTCTCAGTGCTAACATTCTTGGTGTCGTTGTCGGGGAATGAATTGGAGACATTTCCCTGGGATAGAACGAAAAGGAAGTTTTGATTATGAAGGTGCATCAGATATTAGTACCATTGAAGATTGCAACTTGCACCTAGTGACTCCACTGTTTCAGTTGTGGCTCCGAAAAACAGACACATGAGGTCTACTCCACAACTACCTCTAGCTACATCTAAAGCTGACCTAGAGAAAATTATCAGAAAGGGAAAGACCCCTCAAGAAGGGATTTCGATTGATGTAGCTGGTGATTCTGGTAATTTTCATAATCCTTCTTTAACAAATCTAGTAGTTGCTTCTAATTCTCTTGTTATATCATCTGTTGGGGTTCCCAGAAGTTTAAATTTTGGGATTTTTCCTGTTGATTTCTCCCCTCCCAATCTTGGATTGGAAGGAGGTATCTTTGAAACCCCTGTTTCCCCTGAAGTTGTATAATGGTTTATACCCAGGACCTTAGAATATTTCCCTACTCTCGGTTTTACTACTCCTCCCCCTATTAGAGTTGTTTATTTTCCATAAGGGGAAACTTTTGTCCCCTCGAGTCCCGTAGCATTTTCTCCCAACACTCAGTCGTCTCCTTTTTCTCCTAGAAACACTATCCCAATTTCACATGTCCGAACTCCATCCCCTCTAGTTCACATCCCAATGGCAGGTAATAATCCCCCCAAAAACAGAATGGATGACATAGTGGCTGCTAGATATGCTCCTCTTGTTCTACCTCAGCCTCTGAATGCTCTCCCAACCGGTTGATACCTTAAGCAGTTGCCCAAGTTCACGGGTGAGGGAGACACAACTGTAGAAGAGCACCTTGCAGCCTTTTATAGTTATGCAGACAATTATGTCATTGGGAATGAAGATGTGTGGATGAGGATTTTTGTTCTTATCCTTGATGGAGAGGCTAGGAAATGGTTTAGGTCCTTGGCTTCTAGATCTATTTATGGGATTGAAGCCCTAGATGAGGAATTCTTAAGACATTGTGGGGATAAAAAGGATTTCCTTTACTATATTACAGAATTTGGGTCACTCAAGAAAGAAGAAGGGGAATTTGTTTCTGACTTTTCAAAGAGGTTTAATAAAATGTATAATAAAATTCCCACTGAGATTAAGCCTACAGAAACATATGCCAAAACTACTTATGTCAGTGCTTTTGACCCTGATTTCTGCCTCCTGTTAAGAGAAAGAAGAGATACCTCCTTGGCTCATATGCAAGATGTGGCCCTTGAAGTAGAGTCCAATATATTGGTAGTCGAAAAACTTAGGAGTAAGGCTGATAGAGACAGAAGAAAAGGGAGGTCTGAAGTTTCAACCTCTGGTTCCTCTACTGCCCACACTTAGGTGGATGCATTGGCCAAGATGGTAAAATCGCTTTCTACTGAGGTGGAGATATTGAAATTGGAGGAAAAGCAAAGATATCGAACCCCCCAAAATACTGATAATAGGGGTAACTTCAAAATACCAAATAATGCCCCTCAGATCATCCAAAGAGATCAAAGAAGTAGGGACAGGGATGACCAGAAAATACAAACCCCTCTCCAAAATAACCTTGTTACTGATGAAGAAGGAGAGGAAGAAGAGGTTGATCTGGGAATCCATTATCTTGGGGACACCTCCTCATTTCCCCATTTAACCCAATATGCATACGAGGAGTCCCTCATAGATAGCCAACTAAATGAGTTGAGTAAGGGGGAAAAGACCATCAATAATCCAAATAAATATAACCTCAAGTCCAAGAAGAAAGAAGGAAATCCTGACATCCCTAATCAGCCTACCAGAGCAGAAAATCTTGCTAAAGATGTAGCTAACAAAAACAAATAAAATAAGGCACAAATCCCCCAACCAGTGGCCAAAATCCCCATTCCATAAGTGAAGGAAATTATAAAGCCTCCCTCCTCTTTTAATTTTGAGCATGAAATTCAAAAGATTAGGATACCCGTACCCTTTTCGGAGTTAGTCAAGAACGAAGACTTCAAAAAATGCCTCTTCAAAATGATACACCCCGAGACTTCATCTCATTCCACAGACTCAGTAAACCTCGAAGATGAAAAGCCTACTATTGTCATGGGGCCTCTAGTAGAGGATAGATATGATTCTTCCCCTCCTTTCTATACTTCATTGAACATCCATGATAAGGTGTTTCACAATTTCTTAATGGATTCAGGGGCTTCTCACAATCTTATGCCTAATATTTTCATGGAGGATCTTGGGTTAGAGGTTACAAAGACTTATCATGACCTGTATTCATTTGATTCCAGGGAGGTAAAGTGCCTTGGGGTTATAAAATACTTGGTCGTATCTCTGTTCCAGCTACCGATGAAGAGCGTGGTCATGGATATCATAGTGGATGATGTTCCCCCTAAGTTTGGGATGCTCCTGTCTAGATCTTGGATAAAGAGACTAGGGGGAACCTTGCAGATGGACCTTTCGTACACCACTATTCCGGCGTTTGGAGGTGAACAAAGAAGGCTTTACAGGGAGGCACAACTCGCGTACATCATCAGTGATATTGATATTTATTCGGGGACCTGTATGTTACAACTCATGGATGGTCCTCAAGCGCCTATAGAAATCAAAAGGTAGCTCGTCACCTCTTGTGAAGACCCTCTTTCCAATAGCTCTGTTTGGAAAATGTTTTTTGATGGATCCTCTTCCAGGGAGAGTGTTGGAGCTGGGGTAGTTTTAATCTCCCCGATCCAAGAGACCATATCACTATCTTATAAGCTCGAATTTGAGACAACAAACAATGTGGTAGAATATGAGGCTCTTGTCCTGGGTCTGAGAGCCGCCAAAGACATGAATATTGAGGCGTTGACATCATTTGGAGATGCTGAGTTGATTGTTCATTAGGTCATAAATTTGTATCAAGCTATGAATCCCAGGTTAAGGGCCTATAGGAATGAAGTATGGGATATGATTGATAGTTTCTTTCTATCTTTCGATATCTCACTTATTCCAAGGGAGGAGAACTTTGTAGAAGATTCCTTGGTGGTCTCAACAAGCAATTTCAAGGTCCCTTTGCCCCCAAAACTCAAGCATGACGTGGAGATTAGATACAGGCCTTCCATTCCTGACAATGTCAAGCATTGAAAGGTTTTTGAGGATGATATGGAGATTAAAAAGTTTCTTGAGACTATGGGTGAATTTTTTGAGATGCATATTGATTAGCATCAGGATTCTGAAGACAACCCTCGTGCTGATGTTTTTCTCCATAAAATTGCTAATCATCATATCGTTCAGTTGACTAGAAACCATATTCCAAAGGGGATTGTACCTTTGGAGATATTGTTTGACAGGAATTATGTTGATGTAAAAGTAAAGGGTCCAACTGAAGAGGCTGATGTGACTGAGTGCAATCTAGGAACATAGAAGGATCCCAAGTATGTCAAGTTGTCTAGCAGGCTGTCAAAGGAGAAAAGGGATAATTATGTCAAGATTTTGCGGGAGTTCGCCAATGTTTTTGATTGGGAATATGAAGACCTAAGAACATATGACACGGACATCATGGAACACAAAATCCCTTTGAAAGAAGAGGCCAAACCTTTCAGGTAGAAGCTCAGACGGATAAACCCAATGCTGCTACCTATTATGGAAAGGGAAGTAAATAAGTTGTTGGATGCCCAGAGCATTGTCCCCTTAAGATATTCAGAATGGGTAGCCAATTTGGTCCCTGTGAGGAAAAAGAGTGGAGAAATTAGGTTATGTGTCAACTTTAGAAATTTGAACAGAAGCTCCAAAAACGACAATTATCCCTTGCCGAAAATGGAGCACATCTTACAGAGGGTGACTGGTTCATCCAGGATGTCTATGATTGATGTCTTTTCAAGCTACAATCAGATCTCTGTCTTGCCTGAAGATAGAGAAAAGACAAATTTCACTACTCCTTGGGGCACATTCATGTATGCCAAAATTCCCTTTGGATTGATGAACGCAGGAGCAACCTTTCAGCAAGCCATGGACGTTGCCTTCATTGGAGAAAGGGAAAAATTTGTAGTCATCTATCTGGATGATATCACAATTTTCTCAAAGTCTGATAAAGAGCATTTCCACCATCTGAAGAAAATCTTCTTGAAGTGCAGGAGGTTTGGTCTCTCCCTCAATCCCAAGAAATCCTTATTTTCTATGGAAGATGGTAAATTACTGGGGCATATTGTGTCAGCAGATGGAGTAAATATATATCCAAGCAGAGTAGAGTCCATTCAGGCCTTATCTCTTCCTAGATACAAGAAAGAGGTTTAGTCCTTCTTGGGTAAAATCAACTTCCTAAGGAGATTCATATCAAATTTTTTTGAGTTGGTTAAGAACATTACAGACATGCTTAAAAATGGAAACGAAGTAAAGTGGATTGTTGAGTCCAGAAATTCCTTTGACCAAATTAAGAAGGCTCTGACAGAAGCACTTGTGCTTGTTAGTCTTGACTATTCTAAAGAATTTTTATATTTTCTTTTGCTTTGTCTGATACAGTGGTTGTTGTTTTGTTACAGAGAAATTCAGAAGGGTTAGAGCATCCCATTTCCTTTTTCAGTAGAGCATTAATGGATGCCGAGGTAAAATATGATATAATGGATAAGCATGCATATTTTTTGGTCAAAGCCCTCAAGGATTTCAGAATATATGTCCTACATTTGAATATTATTGCATATGTCCCCTCGGCCTCAGTAAAGGAGATATTGGTCCAGCCTGATATGGATGGGAAAAGGAGTAAGTGGGTCGCCAAAATTTTTGAATTTGACCTTGAGATAAAACCCACCAAATTGGTAAAAGGCCAAGGTTTGTCCAGGTTGTTGGTTGAATCCAACTGCAAGGAATTGGGGGTTAATTTCATGAACACACATGCTAAGATCTAACAAACTAAAATTGTTGATGAGGACTCTCACATCATTCCCAACTTGGCATAATGCACCTAGTACAAAGACATCATATACTTCTTGTAGAAGTTGAAGCCTCTTGATGGTCTGGATAAAAACGACGTGAGAGCCTTGAAACTAAAAGAAATCAAATTTTTCATCGTCGACTACTTTTTGTACTGGAAGGATCCTCTGGGAGTCCTATTAAGGTGTCTAGACCCACAAGAAGCTCAAAAAACTATAACAAATTTTCATGACAGCTCATGTGGTGGGCATCATTTATGGAGGACCACAACTTATAAAATCCTCTGAGCTGGGTATTTATGGCCCAGTCTTTTTTCCGATGTTTGTGCAAAGGTAAGATCTTGTGTCAAGTGTCAAAAATTTGTTGGAAAGAAACAGCTCAAGTCACTGCCTTTGCAGCCTGCAGTAGTTTCTAGACCTTTTCAATAGTGGGGTCTGGACTTCATTGGAGAGATCCACCCAACCTCAAGTGGTCAGCACAGGTCGATTTTAACTGCCACTGACTATTTCACCAAATGGATAGAAGCCGTCCCTACAAGGAATTCCTCCCACAAGGTAATCATAAGCCTCCTTGAGGATATCATGTCCATATTTGGCTATCCAAGCAAGATTGTTATAGACAATGCTGCCTCATTCAGGTTCGAACCATTAATCAGTTTATGTGAGAAGTATGGGATTACATTGATCCATTCTACCCCCTACTACCCTCAGGGAAATGGTTTGGAAGAATATTCTAACAAGAGCCTCATAAGGATCATCAAAAAACTGTTAGAAGACAAAAAAAAGGCCTGGGTTTCAAAGCTGAAATTTGCCTTATGGGTTGACCAGATCACAGCTAAAAGGTCACTGGGCATGTCTCCTTTTCAACTAGTTTATGAGGCCGAAGTTGTTTTTCCTGCTCAGCTTACTTTTCCTGTGGAAAAATTATTCTAGGACTTTCAAGGAGAACCAGATGATATCGTCAGGAGAATATTGTATCTTGTAGAAGTGTAGCAGACCAGGGAGAAGCTGCTTGATAAAGCACAGGATCATCAGCAGAAAATAAAGCAAACCTTTGAAAAGAGTGCAAGAAAGAAATATTTTCGGCTGAGGGATCTAGTGCTCAAGTGGGATGCCCCCAAACAAGACAAGGGAAAACATGGTAAATTCGAAGCCTTGTGGATTGGTTCCTTCAATATCTCCGAAGTATTTCTGAACAACACCTATAAATTGCAAAACTTGGAGGATTCTAAAATTTTTGGTGGCCCTCTCAATGGGCACTTTCTAAAGAATTTTTTGTTTGAGTCGTGACCGACGTTCCATCATTGTAATTACCATTCATGTTTTATTTTTATTTTTATTTGAATAATAGACTCCATAACCCAAATCTAAGGCACTGAAGCTACGCATTCTTAGCATATTGCAGGGAGCATGCCATCCCCTGTGGAGCCAAATGTTATCACATAATATCGTCAAGGGCCATAGGTGTGTGTCGATATACCCGATTCTATGTCCTTGCCCTATTTTTCTCTCTTTCGCATGCCATGTCTTAAAAAAATTCCCCTTCATCCGATGAAGTCATTTTTGTTTACCCCTTTCTGTTTGAGCACCCATCCCCTTTTTCCTATGTCATTGATCCTTCTGTCTTCCCAAGCCTACAACTAGTTGTCTAAGTCTTCATTGTCACAAGCCGCAGCACTCAGAGCGACCCATTCCAGACTCAAATCAAGCAAACAGGCAAGTGTATCTTCTAGTGGCTAGGATTCCATGTGGAGTTTAGATCGGCAGTTCGCGGGCGTTTAGGATCTAAAAGTTGCTCAAAGTTTAGCGATAGAGAAAAGGATTGAGATCAAAGGTCGAGCAGAGGTTAAATCTGGACCGTATATCTCATTGGGAGAGATTGACGGTGGGAGATTACTTCGGAGATCAGGACTCTGAAAGATTGTTAAAGTTGTTCGTCAAAGGTCGGAAGTCCCAAAGCTCGAAGGGAGCATGAGTCATCTGATCCAGAGAGACACATGGCACCAGATCAATGGATTCATAGTTTCACAAATCAGAAGTTTCACAGGGAGCGAAACAAAAATCCCAGAGAGGAAAAGTTATGAAGCCCTTTCGAAGATATAGTGCCTAGTCACGACCCATGTTCAAGTGAAGGGAGGGTCCATGAAGAAATATAAGCGCCCATTTCATAGAGCTAGTGACTCAGGATTCCAAGCACGAAATCTCATCCGTCAAATGAAAAAAAGATATGATCATTGATCTGGGTGGAGCGATTTCGTCAATCGGGCGTCGGGAAATCTATAGTTAAGTAATGTGAAAAATCTCGAAAGATGAAATCCCGAGGTGCCTTGGGAGATAAGCACCAAGTTGTGGTTGGAGGTCGCGTGCATGAAAGGGTGAAATCGCAAGAGTTGGACCAAAGGTTGAAATTCCCGTGTTAGTCTCAGAATGAGACCATCATGGTTGCAAGGCGTCGGGTTGACCCGAAGAACCGCTAGAAGTGATTGACAACTTCCTGAGTGTTAGGCCTCATCCTAATCCTGATGAAAGTAGTTAATGAATGAAGGTGGTGGGTGAAACCTCATCTCACCCCATAAATGGAAAGCGTGGAAGGATTGGCTCTGGAGGCAGACTGTCAGCCAAAAGTTCCCTTGTGGACGAATTTTTCTTCAAAGCCCATATTGATCTGAGCTCGCGTCTGACAAAAGAATGCATGCACAGTCTAACAAAGAAGATGTAGACAGAAATCCTTGAATGCAGTGGCCCAATTGCACTCCCGGTGGTCGCAAACAGTTCTGAATATAAATAGGTAGTTTTGGTATTTTGTTAAGGTCATCAACTAGTTGAGCAGAGCTCCCTATTTTGTAATGTTTTGATGCCAGAACTATCCTCTGGTTATGTATCAAATTTGAGACTTTCAAATTAATAGAAGTCAACCTATTTCCATCTCTTTGTAAAACTTGTGTTAAAACACTCGAGCATGGAGGATTCAGTCGAGGGTTGTTATTCTATTGTAATGTAGGTTTGATTATAGTAGTATTGTGACCAGTTTTAATCAGTTCCCTGTGCTATATTTTCCCTCTTATACTGAATGGCTCGGGCATGGAGGATCCAGTCGAGTTGTCGTAGCCACATTGTGATGTAGGTTTGATAATGATGTTGTTATAGCTGTGTCATTTGGACATATTTTAGTGTCTGGAGCTTGAGTTCAAGGGCATTCTTGAACCTAAGTTTTTCTTCACAACGCTACTTGAAGGTCTGATGCACATAGCAGTCTTGCTCACCTTTCTCACTAAGTCTTTCCTCTGCTCACACCTAAACTCAATTCACTCACTGAATTTAATGTGGCCCTCACTTCCCTAAGCATTTCTTGTCCATTTATGTGTTGAACATCATTCATATATTGATCTTTGTCCATTGACCTCCACTCATATAAATCAAAGATCCACCAAAAATATCTGATGGGTACTGGGCTTATCCTCACGCAATATGAGGGTGACTCTCAGCGCTAAAACCTACTAACCTTAACTTCTTGGACTTCTCAACTTTTGATTTCTTCCCTAAACCATTTTCATACGTTTTCTTGTTTTACATGCTTTTTCTTTCTTTTTCTTCCTTTTCTTGCTATAATACACTATGATACAAGTTAGTCTATGTAGCCCCCCTAATGCGCGAAAGGAGGGTCATCCCTATACAGTTTCAGTTGACTCCCATTCACTAGTGCTTCCACGACTTATCCATCCAATTGTTATAAATGAACAACACCTACATCAGTCACATATATGATCACGTATGGCCCTAGCGAGTGTGTCCTGAAATTTCCTTGGTGTTGTACGAACTTACTGTCATAGAGCAGTACAAGTTCTCCTATCTGGAATTTCTTTTTCTTGATGTGTCTATCATGCCATGCCTTTTTTAATTGCTCATGAAACCCTACAATAAATCGATCTTCCTCTAACACTAGTAATTGTGATAGTCTTTCTTCTACCCCAAAATATGTAAGGTCTTCCATCGAAAAAATGTGCAGACTCGGTACAATAAATTCCATGGGCATGATTGCTTCTTGACCATATGTTAATCTAAAGGGTGTTTGTCCTGTCAAATTCTTTTATGTAGTTCTATAAGCGCAAATCACTGTATGGATCCTTAAATCCCATCCATCTTGTCCTACGTTGCATTCCTTGGTCAATGCATTCTCCAGTATCTTATTGAAGGCCTCAACAATTCCATTAGCTTGTGGGTGATATGGAGTGCTCTTATAATACCAAATGTGGAACTCTTTTGTCAATTCTACAATTGTCTTGTTCAAAAAGTGAGTCCCCTGGTCGCTCATTAGTACTTTAGGAAACCCAAACCTTGTAACTATGTTCTCGAATAAGAATCATGCACCCGTCTCTGCACTACAATCTGTAACTGGTTCTTCCTCTGCTCATCTTGTCAAGTAGTTTGTCACAGTAATTATGTACCTGGCTCTTTTTCTCCTTGTTGGTGGATTAATATGTCCAAAAAAATCCACTGCCCATTTTTCAAATTCCTGCAAGGTAACTTGTGGTTCAAAGGCATCTCATCCCTTCATGAGGGTCTTCCTACTCTCTAGAAAATGTCATGGCTCTAACAATATTCCTTCGCATCCTTATGCAAGGTGGGCCACCATAGCCCTGCATGTAAGATCTTTTGTGTTGTATCATTTACTGCATAATGACCTCATGTGATTCCATCATGCACCTCTGTGAGGATCATCGGTCTCTCATGCTCTAGCACACATCATCACAGTATCCCATCTACGACCAACTTGTATAATTGTTTTTCGATCAACTAATAATATGTTTCTTTAACTACTAGATGCTTCTTTTGTGCTACTATCATATCAGATGGATCCACTCTTGTGCTCAAATATTGGACAATTTGTACAAAATGGTCGTCTACCATTTGAAATGAGAATAAATGTGCATATGGTAAACTATCATCTAGGTTCCCTACATCTTCTCTTGTCAGTATCCATGACAAATGGTATCGTCCTGCATTCAGTTTCCTTGGATTCACAATAACTTTGAAATCATACTCCTTGAACAATAATAACCATTTCCAGATTCTCCCCCCCCAACAATGGCTTGTTCACTTGATATCTGAGTGCAAAGTGATCTGTATACAACTTGAAATGGGACCCCAACAAATAGTGTTTGAACTTTTGCAGGGAATAAACCATTTCCAAGCCTTCCCTTTATGTCTTCGTGTAATTATTCTCAATAGTCGACAACTTCCTGCTAACAAAAGAAATTGGATGATCTAACTCTCCCTCTCCTGGCAAACATGAAACTCTTTCTTCCAATATAGGAACACCAAAATGGGCACAGTTACTAACTTATATTTCAATATGTTCAGACCCTTATAACAGTCTTCATTCCACTTAAACTTAGCTTCTTTCTTCAATAAATTCTCCATTGGAGATGTAATCTATGCATAACCTTTAATAAATTTCATGTAATATCCAGTATGACCCAAATTTGCTCTCAACTATCTCACTGATTCTGGTGATGGAAAATTAAAAATTATTGATATATTGGCATGGTCAAATAACAAACTATAACACCTTAGATCTTGACTCGGGCATGCGCGCTCCTCCACCACAGACTTAGATGGGAAAGTCGAGATGGAGAGCGCTTGGTTCAGACAGATGAGTTAATATATTGTGGATTTGGGGTTTCTTGGGTGTGTGCCAAGTAATGACTCTGTGATGGGTTGCTTGATGGAGATGAAACCAAGGGTAGGTGCCCATAGAAGCTTTGGGTGCCCCATCAGTGAGACAGGTTGACCAAGCAAGATGAGTGCCCAAGGAAATGTGTAGTGAACACTATGGCATGAGATTGGACAAGCAGACGGGTGAAGACACAAGTTGGGTGCCCATAACATAGAGAAATGAAGAATGGGAGAGTCGACTGGGTTGGAGAGTGCACTAGACAGGGGCGCACGCTCTTTGGAAAGTCATCCCAAAAATGAAGAGTTGTGTCGGTTGGGCAAGAGTCGTTTCGGTTGGGAAGAGCGTGCCCCTTGACCAAGGGAGTTCTCTTCTATAAAATGGAAAGGTTGAGTGAGCCAAAGAAACAACGGAGGTGACACCAACACTTAGACAGAAAAGTGGTATGTGGTCTGGTTCGATGAAGAGGAGGGCGAGCTCCTCCCCAAGGGGATGAGTCACACTGAGGTGACTCACGCTCACTTGGGGAAGTTTGTGGCAAGACAAAGAGAGGGGCGAGTTCATTTTTTGAGATGAATTGGCCAAGGGGCGACTTGGTTGTTCTGGGTAGGTTGGACTGAGGCTTCGGTAATGGCTAACAATGGGTTCTCCACAGGTCTAGAAATACTAATGAAGATGGTCGAGGCACATTTGGGGCGCTCAAGAAATAGAAGATCTGTGAAGTCTTGGTGGTAACTTTTAGTGGGTGCTATGTGGTGGATTCTAGCCAGGAGTCAAGTGCAAGTCCATGAAGAGCACCAAGACTTGGCAAGAGGTAGGGACAATCG
>ML813035.1:73524-86620 GCA_009831015.1 Picea engelmannii | reverse complement strand
TGTTGGACAACTGAGAAGGGGGGGGTGAATCAGTTGTTACCGTGCTTAAACAATTATGCTTCTTTTAAAATATTTACAAGGCACTCAATGATGATCACAATAATGCAGAGAAATAAACAAAGGCACATTCAACATCAGTCACATATATGAGAAAGACAGAGACAGATAATTCATGAGGAAACCCATACAGGGTAAAAACCTCCTTTTTTTTATATGATAAGCATTATCTACAATCTTTACATTATCATACATATTAGAACCAACTCATTGTGAGGCTACAACCTTTGTTTTTGCAAGCTGAAACTTGCTGAGAGCACCGACTCTCTGTTTTCTCTAGCACCCACTAAAAGGAAGCACCAACCCCCTGGTTTCTCTAGCACCAACTCCCTGGTTTCTCTAGCACCAACTAGAAGGAAGCACCAACTCCATGTGTTCAAGAACCCACCTGAACCTTTGAGGACACCAGTCCTCCCTAGCACCTCCCAACCACCCTGAATAATAAATTCTTTGTCACTGAAACTTATTACAGCGATATAACATTATTCAATGGCTTACTAGCCCGATTGTTGTTATGTTACACTGCTCTGCCCTGTCTGCATCAGTGTCTTCTGCACGCCCGTTGCACTTTCTGTTCTTCTACCTTTTATACTCTCTGCACCATATCCCTTCAATGCAACCTTCCTCTACCATGCATTTCTGCTCCTACGCTATGCCTCCTTGTTCACACTTGAATCCTTCCCACAACAACAAGCCCCACTCTTCTTTGTTTTTTCTCATTCTTATAGTACCTGTGCTCCTTGTGCATGCAATATTCACAATGCCTCTGCATTCACACTCCGCGCCAAATTCCTCCACAACTTGAGTGCTCTGTCTAATCATCATCGTGACTCTTCAGCTTCTCTAGTCGTTTTCCGCCATGCGTTCAACAACACTGGGTGTTTTTCTAAGAATCCTCAGCCTCTCTGGCAGTTGATACTCCTCGTCTTCTCTGGCATAGTCGAGCTTATGCCTTTTGTTTCAGTTACAGGCTTCAACGCTCATCCATTTGTCAATCACCCTAACAATCATCTTACTTCACTGGACAAAGATTAGAGACTCTTCATCTTCTCTGGTGATCACACAGAGGTCTTTTTGAATTCTCTAGCAGAGACCATCAATGATTTCTAGCAGTTATACTGTGACATGCTATAGTAGCCCTTCGATCTTGTTCAAATTCACCTGCACCGTTGGATTGATTCCATGGAATTTTGCATTCATTTCGGCATTTTGGCATTCGACAATTCGGCATTCGTGTGACCATGCATCTCGACATTCCCAGTTGCGATCCCCGAAACGGATCTTGGTTGCTCTAGCTCTTTCCTCCATCTCTCACTGATGTGACCAAGGGCAGTGACCACATCCTTATGCATAAGGCGCTTTCGCGATTTCGCATTTCGTGAGTCTAGAGATGATGCATCTCGACTCACCAAGTCGCGATCCCTGATACCCCGAAATGGCGTGGGATCAACGATCCCGATCAACACTTGATCTGACAGCTCAGATCATTTCATGATTTCGCATATCGCGATTCTGACATTCCTGTGGTGATTATTCTTTTACATCTTCAACTCTCGATCCGCGAAACTCCGAACTGGACTGAGATCAACGGTCCAGATCAGACCTTGATTCAATGGCTGCGATTAAATCGCGATTTCGCAATTCTTGTTGCATTGTTTCTTTTCCCTCTCCATGTCGCGATTCGCGAAACTCCAATATGGAATTGGATCAATGGTCCAGATCTGATCTTGATTCAACGGCTGCAATTAAGTCGCGATTTTGCATATCGCGAAATCGGGATTTCTGTGGATGATATTACTTGACATCTCCAACTCTCGATCCCTGAAACTCCGACATGGACTGGAATCAACATTCCAGATTCAACCTTAATCTGACGGGTGATATTAAATCGCGATTTCAGATATCGCGATTTCGAGAGGTTAGGGAACATCGTTCCTTTGACTCTCCAGTCAGTGAACTGACGATCTATCCCCACGTGTCCTACCTGAAGATGGACGGTCCTCCTTCTTTTATGATTTTGTGAGCCCTCTACTCCTTGCACTTTAAAGAGCGTGCAGGTTCTCCTTGATCCAATGGTGGTCGGACCTTGAGCTCGGATCTAACGCCCAAGATCTATCCTCCATATATGTGCGCTCCTCTTGTCTACATTGAGATCTGATGGTCATCGGGAATTCGGGATGGGATCCAATGATCACTGACGCTTCTCCTCCAAGCTTACACATCCTCCTTACTTGGAAGAATTTCTAAGTGTCAAAGGCCTCGACCTTTGATCCACCTGTGATCCTAAGTATGCTATCTCCCTTGAGCTTTATCCATGAGTTAACCTCATCCCTGGTGCACACCTACGCACTGCATTCGACTCTGCTCTAATTCCTCCTGAGCTTACGTTGTTCCTGTTTTTCCATCGATGCACACTCTGATCCTGCCATCAATGACAAGCGCATACTACCTATAAAGCATGCCAACCATCCAACCATCCTCTACAGCGTCTTCCCAAACTGCTTCTGATGCCCGTCTGTTACATTCTTCCTATACTCATGCCATCTTCACTGTTGTACTTTCCATCAATGACAAGCATACGCTACCTGTTAAACATTTTCCAATAGGCTTCCCCTCGACTGGGGGGTCCAGGGGAAAGAGGGGCCCTGGCAGGGGTTCGGGGGAAAATCCCCCAAAGGAAAAATTTCCTTGTAAATGTATATTGTAATTTCATAGTAAATATGTACCATTCATTATAAGGTCGCAGATCTGATAGTAGAAGTTATGTTAGGGTTTTTTCCCCTAGAACGAAACCCTCTTTTATGAGGGAAATGTATTGTGGTTATGTATCATTGCGAATATTGTATTATGAGTGAGGAGGCTGTGAGAGAAATAAGAGGAATTTATAGTAGGTGTGTTGTAGGTTGTATCCCTTCATTTGATGGATAATAATAAAGGAAGGACCTGGCAATTTCTCCGGTGGATGTATCCCACACTGGGTGAACCACGTATATCTGTGTCTCTATTGTATTGTGTATATTTTATGTTTTATTTTTTCATTTGTTTTATTTTATTTCTCTATGATCATGTTTATCTAACAACTAGTATCAGAGCGAAAGGTAACTTTGCAGGAAAACAGGGTTCCTAGTTCGAGTGGGAGCAATGGTGGAAGATGGAAAGTTTAAGGTCAAGAAATTTAATGACCAAAACTACCAGTTATGGAATATGCAGATGGAAAATTATTTATATCATAAGGATCTATTCCTACCATTGGGTGGAATAGAAAAGAAGCCAACATCCATGAAGGATGAGGAATGGGAGGTTCTTGACAGAAAGGCACTAGGAACGATATGGTTGAGCCTGGTAGCATTAATGGATTTCAATATTTCAAAAGAAAAGACAACGAAGGATTTTATGGATGCATTGGATAAACTGTATGAAAAACCCTCGGCGTCCAATAAGGTATTTCTAATGAAGAGATTATTTAATATGAAGATGTCAAAAGGTGGGTCTATTGCAGATCATTTAAATGAATTTAATATGGTTATCAATGAACTAAGTTATGTAAAAGTGGACTTTGATTATGAGGTAAGGTATCTTCTAATCCTGTGCTCATTGACAGAAAATTGGAATGGCTTGGTCATGGCTATAAGTAACTCTGTCTCTGGTTCAAACACTCTAAAATTTGATGATTTTGTTGGTGTTATCCTTAGCAAGGAAATGCGACGGAAAAGAACAAGTGAGACATCAAGTAATGTGTTAAACATGGAGAACAGGGGAAGTCAAAAGGATAGAGGCAAGGGCTCAGGGAACTGCAAGAATTATAGGAAGGGAAAATCCAAATCTAGACTTGGAAATAAAGAGTGTTGGAATTGTGGAAAGAAAGAGCATCTGAAGAAAGATTGCAGATCTCCAAAGAAAAAAAGAGATGGACAGCAAGAAAAATAAATCAGGAAGCAAATTTAACAGGCGATGTGTTACAAGATGCTTTGATTCTTTCTGTAGAAAATATTTTTAAGTCTTGGGTAGTAGATTCAGGGGCTTCATTTCATGCCACACCCCACAGGAAACATTTTCTAGATTATGTTCAAGGTGATTTTGGACAGGTTCATTTGGGTGATGATGCACCATGCAAAATTGTTGGAATGGGAAAGGTAAAAATAAAGCAAAGGAATGGAAACCAATGGTTGTTGAAAGAGGTAATACATGTTTTATATCTAAGTAAAAATCTAATTTCAACAGGGTAGTTGGAAAGTGAAGGTTGTATATCCATATTTATAAATAAGGTGAGGAAGGTCACCAAAGGATCATTGGTGATAGAAAAAGGAGAGAAGGTAGGTACATTGTATTTATGTACTGATAATACTAACTCTTCTATATATTTAGCTTCTATAGAAGTGGATGCAACACTATGGCATCATAGACTTGGACACATGAGTGAGAAGGGAATGTATATATTTCAAAAAATAAATTTGGTGCTAGATCTTAAACAAATTGATTTGGATTTATGTGAGCATTGTGTTTATGGAAAACATAAGAGAGTGAAATTTCTTGGAGTCGGAAAAGAAAAGAAGAGTGAAAGGTTAGAGCTTGTGCATACATATGTATGGGGACCAACTCAGGTATCATCTCTTGGTGTCTCTCATTATTATGTTACTTTTATTGATGATGCAACTAGAAAAACTTGGGTTTATTGCCTTCAACAAAAATATGATGTTTTTGATACTTTGAAGAAATGGAAATATTTGGTTGAGAATGAGACAGGAAAAAGGATGAAGTGTCTCAGATCAGACAATGGATATGAATATTGCAGCAAGGATTTTGATTATTACTATTCATAACATGGGATTCGTAGAGAGAAGAAAGTTCCAGGAACACCACAAGAAAAATAGTGTGTCAGAAAGGATGAATAGGACAATCATGGAGCATGCAAGGAGTATGAGATTGCATGTTGGTTTTCCCTTACAGTCCTGGGCAGGTGTTGTAGATATTGTTGTTTACTTAATAAACAAAGAACCCTCAAGCTCTTTCAATGGTATAATTCTAGAGGAGGCATGGATAGGTAAAAAGGTAAACTATTCCTTTTTGAAGACTTTCCATTGTGAATCATTTATCCATATTGATAAAGAAAATAGAACAAATCTTGAGGAAAAATCCAAGAAGTGTACCTTTATTGGATACGTTGTTAATGATTTTTGTTATCTCTTATGGGATTATAAAAATCACAAAATCATTAGGAGTATAGATGTCATATTTAATGACAAGGTCATGTACAAAGATCAATTGCGGGGAAAGAAACAGGAAAAAGAAAAACTATAATACACAGTGCTTGATGAGATCACTGAAAAAGAATTTCCAAAGATACCAGAAAATCAAAATGTACAAAAACAGGAGCAACATGTACCTCAAACTCCAACAAGTGTTGTTATAATATCTAGTAGGTTAAGTAGACCCCCTAAATGATACTCTCCTTCATTGTATTATTTATTGTTGACTGATTCTGGTGAATCAGAATGTTATGAAGAGGCAATGCAAGTAGACACTAAAAAGAAGTGGGAGTAAGGAATGAAAGAGGAAATGGATTCCCTAGTAAATAACCAGAATTGGGATTTGGTTCAGTTGCCTGCAGGAAAAAGATAATTACATAATAAATGGGTTTACAAGTTGAAGGAAGAAGATGGAGGCAACAAGTCGTATAAGGATAGACTTGTTTTAAAGGGGTTTGCACAAAATAAAGGTATGTATTTTGATGAAATATTTTATCTTGTTGTTAAAATGACTTCAATTAGGACTATTTTAAGTCTTGTGGCAGTAGAAGATTTACATATTGAACAATTAGATGTAAAAGTATCTTTTCTCCATGGGGATTTGGAGGAAGATATTTATATGCAACAACCACAGAGGTATGAGGTCAAAGGGAAGGAAAATTTGGTATGCGGGTTGAAGAAGAGCGTGTATGGCCTAAAGAAATCTCCAAGGCAATGGTATTTGAAGTTAGATAGGTTTATGACAGAACAAGGTTATAGTAGATGTCATTCTGATCACTATGTTTATTTTAAAAAGATAGAAAACGGAAGTTATATTATCTTGCTATTGTATGTAGATGACATTCTTGTTACAAGGTCTAATATCAAGGATATAAATGTGCTCAAGAAGAAATTAGCTAATTCATTTGCGATGAAGGATTTGGGTGCCACAAAGAAAATCCTTGGTATGAGAATAACCAGAGACAGGAAAAATCGCAAATTGACATTGTCTCAAGGTGAGTACATAGAGAAGGTGTTGGAGAGGTTTAAAATGCAGAATGAAAAAACATTCAGTACACCTTTGATCATCCATTTCAAATTAACTAAGGAAATGTGTCCCAAGACATGGGAGGAGATAGAATACATGTCCAGGGTCCCTTATTCATCAACAGTTGGTAGCTTAATGTATGCGATGGTTTGCACAAGACCAGATATTGCACATGCAGTAAGAGTTGTGAGAAGGTATATGAACAATGTAGGTAAAGAACATTGGGAGGTAGTAAAGTGGATTCTCAAGTATTTGAGAGGTATTGCAACTCATGCATTATGTTTTGGAGGTTCAGACACTATTCTACATGGATATGTTGATTCAGATATGGCAGGTCATAAAGATAGCAGGAGGAGCACCACAGGGTATGTTTTTACTATAGGTTGTGTTATCACTCCAAGGAACTCCTTAGGGTTGTAGACTAAGGATGCTTGGTAACTTAAAAATAATGTGTAGGTTTGCTTGGAACAATGGGATCACTTCAATTATTCATGTAATAGACAACTCATCATATAATCAAATGAAACAGTGCTTTCAGAAAACAATAATCAGATCAAATAATTTTGAAGGAGAGGATGAAGAACACTATTCTTGATTGCCAAATACAACTGGGTGTAGGGCTTAATACAAGATAGAAAGAAATCTATCACTTCAAGTATATGAGCTCAATAAAGAGATGACAGTCTTTACAAGCTAAGATAAACCGAAATAAAGTACAGAAAAGGAAGCATGGATATTTCTGATATTGAAAACGAAAGGAGACTGTAATTTTATTATGCAATAAGAGTCTATACAGTAGCACAAAAATGTATTCCCAGTTTGAACCCTCGTCTCTTAGAAAAGATAGGAATTTATAGCCTTTTACAATCAGTTTTTAAGATCCTGAAAACTTGGATCTGTATCTAAAAATAGAAAATCAAATTAATTAAGACAATCGGCAACAAAGACTAGTTGCTAGCATCCGAACTGTCTTCTATATCAAAATTTGATATCTGTACTTTATCAGCTTCTAGAATCTGTTGTGTCATGAAAAAGGTAAAGGCACCTATCTTCTGTAGCTATATTTCTTCAATTACTCATATTCGAAACTTTAGGAGACCAATTTAGCATTTGGTTTTCAAAATCTCCACGAATCTCTGATGCTGAGTATTTTCTGACTAAGTGGTTAATCCTTTGATGATCTGGAACTTCTTTAAATACTTTAAAAATTTCCATGTTCCATCTTTAGCTTTCAAAAATTCTTTTTGTGCTTTCACCAGCTAACTCGCCTTATGATTCACTGGTTAGCTGGTGAAAGATCTACCTTTCACCAGCTAACTGGTTGTAACTTTACCTTTTGCACTAGTGAAAGCTCTGTTTCGGCCAAAAAGAAACTTTCACCTCCAAAACTGTTGTTTTGTCAAAAACTTAGTGTGTCTCTACTTTATCTCCTTGCATATTCATAACAACTTGGGCTAGCACTTGCAGATCTGGGTGTGACTTATGTTTCTGCTTCAATTTTCTGATCTTCCTCTTAAGGCATTTTGCTAACCACCATAGACTGTTATAATCATTGGTGATTTTCTTCTTTCTCTTTTTGTCCTTGACACTTTCATGAGCCAACTTCTCAAATGCTGCATTTGTCTCTGTGAAATTATCAGACAGAGTTTTGTATCTCTCCTTGATTACTCTTTCCAAAACCTCCTGTTGAGCAATCACTTCTTTTAGTTGTTTAATTTTCTGTGATTTCTTTGACCTTTTGCTCTTTGATGTTTCACCTTTATCAGTGGGAGTAAAAGTCTCACAATCCTGTGCAAATTCCATGGAGTGTTCAAGGCTTTTAATGGCTGGGATTTCATCTTCTTGCTCTGGCTCTGTTTCTGAGTCTGTGTATGGTAGATTTAAAATATTTGTTTTCTTTTCTGTAGGCTGCTCTGTAGTAGTTTCAAAATCTAACTTTTTATTTGACCTGTGAGACTTTATGCCAGAAATCCTATCTTCTGGTGGTCCTGGAAGAGTTCTCCTCTTCCTCGATCTGCTCTGAGGAGTTAATTGCCTTTTTCTAGCTCCCTTCTGCTCATTCATGGGCTGAGTTTGGGTTTCAAAGCCTTCCCAAAAAAGAAAATGTTTCCAAGTCCTTCCTCTTTGTCTTAGCTCCTCCATGATTATCAATTTGATTAGGCCGAAATGACAAAGAGTGTTTTTCATACTTAAAGGTTTAGCCCTAATCTTTTTACAGACTTTTGTTAGGCTTTTATGCAAGAAGAAAGGTAAATTTAGGAGAGTTTTACCTGTAAAATGGTCTAAGAGCTTGAAATGGTATAGCATCAGCTTGTCATACCTGCCTTCTGAGGCTATATAGAGTTGTATGCCCTTGAAAAAGTCCTTCCATTCATCCTCCAAATGAGAAACTGGCATGCTTTTCTTCCATGCAACATTTTTGAATTCTTCCTTAAGATATGCTCTGAAATTGAGATTCTTGGTTGCTGTCGTTTTGAACCAACTCTGGCCTGATCTAGGTAAGCTAGTTGTTGTAGCAATGGCGGCTTCATAAACTATGATTTCTAAAGACCCGACACAGGCTTTATTTCCATCATATGATTTAGCAAACACTTCAGTTGTTGTTTGGTGACAGTCGTTCTGTAACTTCTCAACATATCCCATGCAGCCTGCGTCTAAGAAGTGTTTTTGTACCTCTAGATGTGCTTGTAAAAAGGACAGACTGTCTAATTCTTTCCTTAACAATGAACCACTTCGTTTCCTTTCCATCTACAACTCAAACCCCAGAAAATTTTGCAAACAAAATCACTGTAATTTTTTGTTTGAGCCAAGGTTTGGCACTGGTGAAAACTCGCGGCGTTGTCTTTCAAAAATGAAACCATAACATAAGCCTGTGGATGATGCGCGTTGGGGATATGAAGTGTCGATTTGATGTCACCAGCTAAGTAGTACCTCTCCTTTACCTGTGATGATGGATTTGAATTCGTCATCTCCAGCGCCATTATCTCGTGAAGCATGCATTCCCGAACACGATCCACTTTGATATCTGATTTAGACATGCAAACAAAATCTTCATCATTATCCTCTTTCACCAGTGCCTTATAATGATTACATGACGTGTGTTGAGCATGTCATCCTTTGATTTTTGAAAACGTGGAGGGAACACACGTGTTCTGCACTTTCACTAGCTAACGGTCTGTGGGAAAGTACTCCTTAACTGTTGAAAATCACTCCTTTCACCAGCTAGTCCTCAAAATTGAAACACACGTTAGCTGTTGAAAGCCTTTTCATGAAATTTTAAAGAAAAGACCTTTATGGATCGAGTTATTTCTAAGATATGAATTAAAAACCTAAGTTTTGCCACTAGAAGAACTTAAAACAAATTGGAGAAAACTAGCAATAACCATGCTATCAATCCCAAAATGAAGCCATAGTGACTAATTCATTTTGGGAGCTAACATTTGGCTCCAACTGGGATGGACACCTCCCTATGAGGTGACCAAGAACCTAGCTAGACTCAGTAGCCTTTATTACAAATTTAAAAATTTGAAAAATAGTTTTTCTTAGTACCATTGGGCATGGAGTTATTCAAGTGATAAAAACAAAGAAAACAGAACTGAAAAGAATATGTACAAGTAAAGCAGGGCTTTAAGAAAATCCTTATGAAAAATAGGTCTTTATAAAACGCCCGTTGAACGGGCCACCAGCTACTTCCTCGCCTGCAAGATTTTGGAGAACAAAGGTATTGTTCTGATGAACTACTGTTATGACAAAAGGACCTGTCCAGAGAGAATCAAATTTTCCATGTTTCCCCTTCTCTTGCCTTGCCACATCCCATTTTAAGACTAGTTCCCCTGTTTTGAAGATATTTGGTTTGACTTTCTTGTCGAAGATCTCCTTCATTTTTCCTTGGTATAATTCTGTCTTTTCCAAAAGCTTCTCTCTATCTTGCTGCAACTCTACCAAATTATGGATTCTCCGAGTTAAATCACTTGGTTCATAATTAGTTTCTTGTAAAAACTTTGCAACTGGCAATGCAAGTTGAATAGGAAATATGGCTTCAGTACCATATACCAACTTGAAAGGAGATGTACCAATTGACTTTTTACTTGTAACCCTGTCAGCCCACAAAACAAATTTCAGCTTGGAATCCCAACCTCTAGTATTTTGTTCAAGCAACTTCTTTATAATTCTGACTAAACTCTTATTTGATGACTCAACTAAGCCATTTCATTGTGGATAGTAAGCAATGGAATGTACTAGCTGAATTCCCAGCTCTTCACATAATTTTACCAAGTGCTTATCCTTGAATGCAACAACGTTATCAGTGACTATTCTCTTAGGGCAACCAAATCTGGTGAATATGTTTTCTTGCAGAAAATTTATGATGACAGTATGATTAGAATTCCTGGTAGGAATAGCCTCAATCCACTTTGTAAAATAATCGGTGGCAACAAGGATCCACCTGTGCTAACTACTAGAAGGCGGGTGAATCTCACCTATGAAATATAGACCCCATTACTGGAAGGGACCTGTGACCACTATAGGTCTGAGGGGAAGAGACTTCAGTTGTTGTTTGCCCTCAAATCTTTGGCACTTGTCACATGTTCTCACAAACTCACACACATCTGAAAATAAGGATGGCCAATAATAACCAGATCTTAAGATTTTATGTGCGGTGGTCTTCCAATAGTGATTTCCTCTGCATTCACTATTATGGAACTCAATCATGACCTTAGTTGCTTCTTCTTGGTTTATGCACCTCAATAACAAACCTATTGGATTTTTCCAGAACAATAAGTTGCCATTGATGTAGAAATTCATGGCTTTGAGCTTTAAATCCCTTCCTTGTGTTTTTTTCAAATCTGAAGGGACTGATAAAGTTTGCAAAAAATTAATAATATGACTGTACCATTTGCAATTTGCTAGGTGAGATGAGACCTGCATTTCCTCACCTCCTTTATCCTCTGAAGACTGAACATTATCTGCATTAACACTTACCAAATTTATTTCGAGAAGGTTACAATTTTCTTCTGCCAGAAGTTTGGCAAGGCCCTGACCCTTCACAAGTTTTGCTAGTTTAATTTCAACATCAAATTCAATTAACTTTGATATCCACTTACTCCTTTTTCCATCTATGTCAGGTTGTATAAGCACATCTTTAACTGAACTAGAGGGTACGTAAGCTATTACCTTGGCTTGAAGGATGTAAACTCTGAAAGCTTTTAATGACTTCATAAGTGCATATGTTTGTTTCTCCAGTAATTCATACTTTACCCTTGCATCCCTCAAGACTTTACTGAAGAAGGCAGCCGGTTGCTCATGATCATCAACATTTTTCTGCAAGACCACTGCTGCAATTGTATCTTTCGAAGAAAATGAAAAGATATAAAATTCCTTGACGAAGTCGGGGCTGATCAAAACAGGGGCTGTCATAATGGATTCCTTGATAGCATTGAATGAGTGTTTGGCTTCTTCAGTCCATTTCACCTCAGAGTTCTTTCTTAACATAGCAGTAATATGCTTTGTGAGTTCTGCAAAGTTTACTGTAAACCTCCTGATAAAGTTTATAGTCCCAAGGAAAGACTAAATGTCCTTCTTTGATCTAGGAAGAGACAGATTTTTAATTGCTTCTACTCCTTTTGGGTCGATTTTCACCCCATCAGCTGAAAAAATATGTCCAAGTAATTTCCCTTCCTTAAGTGCGAAATTTTATTTTTTTGGATTAAGATAAATGCCATACCTTCGACATTTTAGGAATGTCCTTTTTAAGTGCTGCAAATGAAGTTCATGGCTGCTCGAAAAAATAGTGATATGCTCAAGATATATCAGGACAAATTTATCTTTCTCTCCAATGAAAGCAATGTCCATTGCCCTTTGGAATGTCGCTCCTACATTCATCAATACAAAGGGCATATTTTCATACATAAGCGTACCCCATGGAGTAGTAAAAGCACTCTTTTCTTTATCGTCCGGATGGACAGCAATCTGGTTGTATCCAGAAAACCCGTCAATAAAAGACATCACCTTTGATCTTGACACCTTCTGCAAAATATGTTCCATTTTGGGCAGAGGGCAATTGTCCTTCCTAGAGCACTTATTCAAATTTCTAAATTCGATGCAGAGTCTGATCTCTCCATTCTTCTTTCTGACCAGTATGAGATTTGCAATCCATTCTGAATATCTGAGAGGTATGATGATGCAGGCATCCAATAGTTTTTTTTATTTCGCTTTCCATTGTAGGAAGCAACAAAGGATTAAAGGATCTAAGTTTCTGCCTAAATGGTTTGGTATCTTTGTTCAAGGGAATCTTATGTTGAATTACCTCTGTGTCGAAAGTCTTCAAGTCATCATATTGCCAAGCAAATATGTCAGCAAACTCCTTTAGCAATTCTCCATAATCAACCCTTTGTTTTTCATTCAAATGTGAAGCTAAGTTGACATATTTAGGATCCTATTCACTGGCTACATTATACTGCAAAACTTCTGAATCTTTTTCCCCATTTTCCAATTTGATAGCCACATCATTATTATCAAAAAGCCAATCCAAAGGGACCAAACCTTTAGGAATTATGTTGGTAGACAGCTGGACTATTTCATGTGCTGCGATTTTGATTTTGAATTTTGGCTTCTCAATTTCATCGTCATGTTCATTCTCCTGATCGATTTGCAAATCTGCAAACTCATCTATCACTGCAAGAAATCTAGTGAGTTCATCATCGTCTTCGAAAACCTTCCAAAATTTTACATTATCAAGGAGGGATGGCCTATATTTAACTTGAATTTC